>CM032382.1:2268232-2513966 GCA_019023105.1 Diglossa brunneiventris
ACATTCTAGAGAAGTCAATACAAATGAAGGTCTGTTATTGGGCTTTTAATCAGGAAATTAGAAGATCAGTCAACAAAAGGAAATAATAAAGAGAATATGAGATAATGAAAGCTATGTTATTCAGATAACAAAGAAATTTTTTTTCTGTGTTTTTTGGTCTTCTAAATACACAGTGGTTTTTATACCTAATGAGTAATTTTTACTAGCATGTATTTTATCATTTCAGCTTTCCCTAAATAGTATGGCTGAGAACCAAAAGAGAAAGAGAAGACCTGAATTCATAATAGCAATCAAAATAGCAAACTACCCAGTAAACAAGAATTCATAATAGTAAACTACCTTGACATAAGGCCAGCCTGTATTTTAATGAGGTTGTTGCAGAAGAAATAAATTCCCTGGAGTTTGTCAAGTGAATGGTTCTGCTAAATTCAAATTTATTTTTCTGTGGTGAAGGTCTCTTTGATGACCGCAATATTTTCTATTAGACCATCACAATATGAGAAAGGCTTATCTTGTCAGTTGTCACTTCTGACCTGGGCAGGATCACACCATTTGCTTCCCTTGAAAGTTGCCCTGTCCTGCCCCTGAGAATGGTAACCTCCCATCTAAGCTGGAGTATTTGGCTGCTGACAAGAAAGCATCCTTAATTTTCATTTATTTATTCCTGTAGAAGTGGAGGTGCCAGTGAGTATGCCAGAAATGAAAAGCTATTAAAAACATAATTTTGGGCAGGGTGGCTTGATATTTCCTTTAAGCAGGCTTGCTTTTACAGCCTGATTTTAGGTAACAGCTTAATCCATTTGTAGGCACTTGCTGTCAGAATCTGTCTTTATGAGATGTTCTGAGCTCTCTTTAGCAAAAATGTAGAGGAAGATCTGATGTGAATGAGTGGTCCCTTAGGTAGGAGCGCTGCTGTGACCACTCTGCTTGATACACAAGCATGCGTCCAAGCAGCTGGTGGTAATAGGAGAGAAGGTAACTGGAGACCACCCTCTGGCTTCAGGTAATTCACTTTTGCAATTTTGTGAAGACGGAGAGTTTCCATTTACTCATCTTCAGTGAAAAAAAAGGATATACAACATACAATAAGCCTATATATAATATAGCCAGTGAACTCCCAGGTTACCTGCATCACACGAGGAATTCTTGTTTAGTCAGACTTTGAAAAGGATAAGATGAATTTTTATCTTCTGTACAACCACCTTACAGTGTGTAGAATGGCCTTCAAATTTTCTTTTCATGTTAAACAGCATCTAGCTTTATAAGAACTTGCTGAAGGCATGATCCATGTATGCAGTCACTTCAGCAGAGGATTCTTATGGAGTGTTTTGAAAAAACTAGAGATCAAACATATACAAATATACTGCAAAAGAAGTTTATTGCAGTTAGAATATAAAGATTTTCTTTAAAATCTTTCTCTAGAGCCAACAATGTAACTATGCTCTTGACTGCCAAGGCGCAAATTTAGCAGCTACTCTCCTTAACTGAAGTACAGCATAAATTGGTTAAAGATAGACCACTTATAAGTCTTTAATTAAAGTAACTTAACTACTTCAGTAGTTACTTACTTAAATTAAATAGAAAATAGTTAAGGTTCATCATGATATCTTAAGATGCACCATTAGTCTAATACTGCTGAAATCTTTGCCTATCAACAGGATGTAGACAGCGAAAAGCGGGAATAACACTGACTGGTCTAATGCACGAAAAGAAAAGGATACAGTTATTTGGTCAGAAATTTTTTCCAGAAAGTATTCCAAGTGAGATTTTTATGTTTTTATGTTTATGCTGCATCAAAGATCTACCAGAAAATATCTAAATCTAATTGTATCACCTTAGGGAACAAAGACATTCTCTTCAGATGTTGATCACCTTCCTAGCCAAGCTGTTATTTTTGATATATAATGCTCTGATGGTAGCTGTTACAGGTTCCGGGTGACCTAATTAAGGTTACATATACTCGGCACTTTACATTTCCTTCTGAAGTTGTATATGGTGGTCCTTATTTACAACTCAGGAAATGGACTGAAAGGTTCTTTGATTCACCTGTGTTTACAAAATTTGTTTTGTGATATTAATGGCCTGTTGCATTTTAGTAATGAGAGCAGTAAATCTAAAGCCATACCGTAACGATTTCTGTGGGTCCAGAAGAGCTTTCTCCCCAGAACTGTCTTTGAAACCATCTTCAATACTAGATTCTTCTTTAGTTAACAAGTTGTTCATGATTTATCCTGACTAAGCTGCTAAAGTAATGAATATTAGTGTTTGAGATATCTCCAGTGTTCTCTAGATTATTTAAAATAAAAAACTAAAAGTCCAAGGGTATAAAACACATAGAAAGGCTTCACTTTTGATGAGTATTTACTGAAATACACATTATGCTACTTATTAGTTTCACAGATCTGTGTGAATTTATTTGGATTTATTTCTTTGTACAATGATTTTACTTACTAATTCTACCTTAACAAGTTTTCACCACAAAGATTTTAATATTTTAATTTTTTAAAAAGTGCTCCACTGCACTCTTAGTAGACCATAAAGACTCTGTGTGATAATGCGCAGATTTCACGTTGCAAACTCAAAAATGAGAAAAGTAAAATTTCATGCCATACAAAACAGCAAAAACAGAAAATCTTTTCTCAATTTTACTTCCTCTCTCCTACTAACAAGCTAATCACTAATATAGCACACAGTGCTGTGACACTGCATTGGCAAATACCTCAGAGGGTGGCCATCTATTTTTGCACATATAATATCCATTCAATATTGATGTAACAAGATGTAACAAGAGAGCAAGTCTGAGTCACAAAAGAGACCTTCACCACAGAGATATAAATTTGAATTTAGCAGAAGCATTCACTTAACAGCTCCAGGGAATTTTTTTTTTTTTGGACATCATCTTTCTTCCCTGGAAGACAGAAGTTTCTAAGTTTAAAAGTTTCTGATGGATGCAATGAACAAAGACTTCAAAATGTAAATGTAGGTTAACTGTTGTCTGATACTTACTCAGCTCCGCTGTGCATGAACTTTCTCATCTGGGATATATGTCTCATTCTCTGCTGCAACTTAAATGCATTCATGCTAAAAGCAAAATTATTCTGCCTTTAGAATTAACCCTCTCTTTGAAATAGATGATTATGGTACAATGCCTGATACTTCTGCAATAATCATGCATTATGAGTAGTGCATCAACCCTGCAGGTGTATCTGATTTAAGAAATACCTCATCCCTCAGTTTTTACAGGGACAGTATTTACCCGTGGAATTATAATTTATTAAGCAGATACAAATTTTAATTTATTAAGCAGATACAAATTTTAACTTCCAGGCCCTCTGAATTGTCATCATTTTCTTTAAATTAGCAATAAACTGACAGTATTTGATAGGTAACCACATAGTTACGTATTTATCATATACTGTCAATGACCACAACTCCACATAGTCTTGCATGCCACTTCATCTGTTGTGACCAGTAACTTGATGTCTTAGGAAAAATATCATTTAGTACATTAGGATTCCTTTCATAATGAAGGCAATAATAGAAATCTGACCGAAAATCTTGCGAATTATCTTTAGTGAGTATTCTCACAAACTAGTACTAGAAAGAGGATACAATAATATTCAAGCTAAAAAGTGAAGGATAGTTGTCCGTGAAGAAGTTTCAAGATAAACTTAATAATGTCTTTTTCTATTGGAAGATTTGAAGAGATCCATGAAATGAAACAATCTTTGAGATTAACGTACCTAAATTACCTCATGTCTCTCTTCAAAGGCCCGTGGGTAAACTGATACAGTAAAATATTGGAGCAAATGTAACTTTTCTATTTCTTGAGACGCTAGGTAGATTGGCAAAGCATTTGAGGGAAAGTAGCTTTTATGAAAGCTTTGTAAGGAAGTGTAGGATTTACAGAGTTAAGATAAACTGCAAGGTGCTGGGTTATGTTGAGCTGTAAAATAAATCAGAAACTATATGTAACAGAAAAAAATCTGTTTGGTTGCTTCTTGCATATACTTAAAGAAACTTTATCTTGTCTAGCACTTTATAGGTTTTCTTTTTCAAATGAACACATTAAAAAGGTACTGTTATGCCTTAAGCAGTAGGTCATAGGAGATCAATCAGCTTTTGGACTGCTAATACAAGGTAGTTTATCAATTCCAAAAGATCAAAAAGTAAAAAAAAAAAAAAGAGATTTGTATATAATTTTATGCTTCTAAGTGCCACTGAGGGGTGTTTTAAGCACTGTCAAATCTAGATATTTTGTTTTCCCTATTTTGATTTGTTCACAGACTTTATTTAATGGCTGATATGGAAATCCTAGGGAAGTGGTTGAATGGATCCAAAGATGATAGAAAGGAATAGAGTGTTGGAATTTTGCCTGGGAATAGCAATTTCAGTGGAGGGAAAATCCTCTGGGCCCTCTAATGACACCAAGCTTCACAGAAATTATACACTCTTTCTTTCCTCTCTGCCTCTCTCATCCTATTACCAGCATAGGACCAGGAACTATATGAAATTGTTTGTCTGGATGTAGAGTCAGCCTAAAGTTACTGGTTTGTGTTTGCGGAGTATCATATTTCTAGATAATCTCTACATGAAAAGGACTTTTCCCAGATTTAAACATTATAAGGATTTCTTGAACACTCTGCAATAGCAAAATCATGAAATTTAAACAGAAAATTGATAAAGGATTCAGAGGAGGAGCACTAAATGTTCAGAATTGTGGCAATGGCTTTATAGGCAACACTGAGAAAGTTCTAGGGAAGTGGAGAAAGGTGTTAATATTCCAAAGAATAAAGAAGGATAGAGTTGCATGGTAACACAAGTTTTCTTATACAGAAATCATCGCACAAAAGCTGTTGCAAAGTGTGAGACATTAGCCTGGATTGCTGTGACCATGAGGCAGAAGTAGAATTAAAGACATGTTGATTTACTGAAGTCCTGATACAAAGTTCAGAGAAGTGAAAATGTAAAATTGAGTATTTAGTAAGAAACAATAGTACATCTGAATATGACACTACAAAAAGCATGAATGAAACTCCATGTCCATTCCCGATGCCAGATTCCAGAAGACATGTCAGTCATGGACTGTGGAAGATCAATCTATTTGGCTTAATTGAGAAATGAGCATCCTACAGGCAGATGGAAAATACATATCTGGTAATGGAAAACTAGTTCACTTTGTCAAAAAAAAAAAAAAAAAGCAGCAGGGGCATTCAGCTAGGGGAATGACTTACTTGAAAATATAGAGGTTAATGAAAATTAACTCATATGCTCAAACGTAACAGGAACTTAAAACTTGATGGTAAAAATTACCAGATATATTTTTGTATCCTTTGTTTGGAAGGACATGAGGTAGATTGATTTTCTTGTAGCTCAAAAAATGTATGGGCCTAAATAGGGACAAGTAATTTCCACTCAGAAACCAAACTTTTTAATATAACAACAGGTTCTCCCATTTACTTTTTCAATTAAAGTTTCTGGAGGTCTTAGGAAGCATTAAAAATTCTCCACAGGAAAAAACCAACCAACCAACCAACCAACCAAAAAAAAAAAAAAAAAAAAAAAAAAGCCAAAAAAAACCACCACCACTTTCTGTTCAAACTAAAAGAAGGATTAAAAAAAAAAATCCCTCTTAACTGGTATAAAAATCTTTTCACTCCCTCTGTAAAAATTAATTTCTGAAGTACACAACAACTTTAGTGCTACTCTAATTGCTTTAATTATTAACAACCTAAATTTAACTTAGTCTTTTTCTAGGTAAAGTCTCCTCAAAGGTGTATTAAAAAAATTCCCTCCTGCTAGCCTGCCTTCAATGCTATTTAGAGAAACTGGCACACTGCCTTTGTAAAATGTCTCCAGCATATTGATAGAGACACTGCTACAAACAGGGCTTGGGAAAGACAGAGAAAAGCACACGTGTAATTGCAGAGGTTCTATCTAAAATAGCATGAATGGAATAGAAATGTTGGCTCTAAAGAGTATTATGGTATATGTGTCTATACAGACACAGATAAGTAGGCTGACATTTTTAACTTCTGAGCAGAAAATCTTAAATGCTATGTTCTGTCTTGAAATGAATATATGCTGAAAATCTATGCTGCTACTAACTACAGATTGCCTAGAATCTCATCAGTTTTTTTTGGCAGCTGGCAAGTTTGAGGCCTTGGGAACTCATTTTCCAGAACAGAGTGGTCAAAAGTTGCCCTTACACTGTAGGCTGTTTTCCAGGTGTTAATGCTTTGCACAGAGAGGCCAAATAGCCAGCTTGAACCCAGTAACCGACATTTCACACACAGGCTCCTACATGTGAACAGAGTATAAAGAAAAAGAAGTCTACTTCTAAAAGGTCTTAGAAAATATATATTTTTAAAAATAAAAATATCTATTTTTTTGCACATAACTTTGAGAATGAGAAAGCAGACTTTTCTGAATTTGTCTGACTGAGCTAGAATATGCTTTAGCAGTTCAGTTATTGGAGCCAAAATTAACCAAAGGATCTTTCACCTAAGGGCCCATTTCTATGGCAACTAGAGTATGGTGTGAACAATATTATGAACCATCCAAAGAAAAAGACAACCAAGAATCTTGGGCTTCATAACGCTAGAGTTAAATACAGTCTTCCAACTGAATTAGGGGGAATTATCTCAGGCTTTTCATTTTGTAGTGCATAAATTTTAGGCATAAAAAATGTTTTAAATTCATAAGGAAGTTCTAACATTTGAGATCTTAAGCAGTTAGCAGCAAATTAGAAGACATTTAGCTAGGTAGGGAAATCAATGTTTTCCTAGGTCCCTTTTTAAAACTGTTAATGAGATCTCAAAAAGGAGTCTCTAAATGCAAAAATCCAAACTGAAAAATAGAAGGAGAACCATCAGAAAAGAACTTATTCATTGTGTGAGGAAATATTAAATAAGCAATTCAGTCAGTTAGTTGAATTTATATTGAACAAAGAATAAACTGGTGGAATTAAAAGCTTGACTAGCAAAGGAAAATTATCCTTTGTTAGTTTTGCTGTCTACAGGATGACGGGTCTGACTTCAGAATGTAATGCCGAGGGATATTCTGTAAGGCTGAAATAAGATGGGGCAACACATATATCAAGGGAAATTTAGAGGTTAAGGAATTGAAACTGTCAATGGCTAAGAAATATGGTGAATCATTCTTCACTGAGCCAGAGGCTAGAAGACCTAATGAGCTAATAATAGCACACATTTCATACCCCCAGGAAAAGGGAGACATCAGAATGACATAGCAAGATAAAGAGGATTGGAAGAGCAACATGATTGGGATCATATGTGATTAAAGCATCTTGCTGTTAATTGTGGGAAATGATAGAAAGGTTTTCCATGATGGAAACAACAACAAAACGTGACAGTGTTCCAAAACACTCTATGCTCAGATATGGATCGTAAAAAAGATTTAATCACTTTGTTTTGGTGCCCTTTTCATTTTTCTTCTCTGAAAGAGAAAATTGCAGGAAGAAATGCTTTATGAATACAAATAAATAACTTAGTACCACCCTCCAATATAGAATACTCCTGTGTGATGCAACTTTAAATTGAAAGGTTAACACAAAAAGTAGTAGCAAACTGTGAGGGGAAGAACACTGAAGAAACATTGGGGGTCATGCAAAGACATTTTATATTTAATAAAAGAAATTGTTACATGTACTGTTAGTTATATTGAAGTCAGACTCAGCAGATGTAAACCGGCTTTTGACTTTATTGAGGCCTATGCCAAGTAAACATTGAAAAGTCTGGTCTGTCTTTCAGTGGTGTCAATTTCAAATCCCTTTCTAGGACACTAATCTTTCCGGAAAACCTTTTGCTGAGATGGGAAGAGCAACAATGGAGTTATGAGTTTTCAGCCTTGCAGACCACCCACCAGCTGAAAGATGTGGTCAATTCTTGCCTTGTATGAAGTCACTGAGGGGAAGCCATGCCCTCACACGGGCTGCAGGCAGAGGAGGGTCAGCATAATCAAAATTCACCTGCTTCTTGGGGATGGATGAGCAAACAGTAGGAAAATATTGCTTTGGGATTGTTCTTCATTCAATAAAGTGAGAAAAAGAGAGTTCTGAAGGCTTGTGAAAAATATGTTTCTTACAGAAATACTAACTTCAGATAGCCATTGTTCTGTCTGTTCTTTCCACTCACACCTCATGCTCTATAAGCCATATCAGTTCTTAAATAGAGGAGATATGGTATTCTCATCATAATTAGTTTCACCTCAGAATGGTAGAACTAGATAGTGCATCTAGGACCTGTAAAATGCTGTAACTCATTGTATCTTTGGACTCATGAAAGTGTTAAATATTTTAATTATATGACATTATATGTTCTTTAGATGTTGAAAAATATTTACAGCAAAATAATGTAAAACCATTTCACATAAGAAACACCTTTATTACCTTATGTCCAATTCCTCACTTTAAAAGCTTACAAAGGACCAGTTTTCACAAAGTTTGTTAACAGTTTACTAAAAAATTCAGAATATTCTATCCTCATCCTCCACCACGTATCTACTTTGTAAACTGGCATCAGGCAGATTCAAATTCAGAAAACAATCTCATCTATTGCTGATTTGCCTGGTGACATTTAGTTATCAAATCTATCTGGCTTGTAATGTTGCTCATCTCACAGATGTTTTTACAACAGAGATCTCTCTGGGATTTTTTTTCTTTTAATTTTCTGCAATCTGATTTCTCTGTCAGTGAGAAATAAGGAGTACAATTGCTTCTTTAGTGGTAATAAAATGCAGGAAGACCAGGAATTCCCAGCAAGAGCAATTGTGATACTGAAAAGCATATAGGAACCCTTAGTGACATGCTCACACATTACTTTCTGAAGCTCTGTTCTGTTGAGTAACTATGCAGCAGCCTCTTCAGAAAATGTTTATATTGAGGTGATGAAACTGAAACTCCCTTGGGCAGTTTAGCCAATTGTCAATTTCCCAATCTAGTTTTTAAGTGCATGTTGTTTTTCTGTTGGTATCCTGTCACTGACACTATTCCCAGTTTGTATTTTCATATTATATGTCCTTGTTGTTTGTCTGGAAAAAAAAAAAAAAACAACTTTCTGTATACAATTCTCACAAGTTCTGTTTGTCTGGGGTTCTCCCCACCCCCATTTTTCTTTCCCAGTTGAGTGGTGTCCAATACTTCAGTTTTGGGGTTTTTTTAGGGAATACATAAACATGTTAATCGTCTTTCTCTCCCTCCCTTCTTCCTCTTTCTTCTTTCTTTCTTCATTTTCCTTCCTTTTCCTCAACTTTTTGTAATTTAAAAACACTTTTTATCCAACACAATAAATTCTATTTAGTCTGATTATTGATTCATAAAATGTTAGTCAAAGCTACGCAAAATAAATCAGGAGTTATGTGGTCCTATATGAATTAGTTCAGCACTCAGCCCCAGATACCAGAAATCTGTGCTCGACTGTTTTCTTGTTTGCTGGATTTTTTAACTTATATTCCACCTCACTGACATTAACCAACAGACTCTTGGAGGACAGGAAATACCATGCAGACATTGATCTACTTTGTATAAACATGTCAACAGTCTGCAGAGCCACTAACTCTTGAGCACTCCATTTTACAGAACAAACAGTCCTAGACCAGACTACTAATCAATCTTCCCTTACCTTTGCCTTTTATGAACAATAAAACTCCTTTGGCAAAAACACCCCAGCAAATGAAAACCTATCTTGTTTGAGTATTCTCTTTTCTAGTGGTTGAATAATGCCTTAGAGGTGACAACTAAAATTATCATCCATACTCCATGCAAAGAAATATAGAATTCTCTGCTTTTCCTGTGTGGATCTAGCTCTGATACATTCATTTTATTATCAGAATTGTCCCCCTCTCAGAATATTTTACTGTTTTTTTCCATTATGTTTTCATGTGTGCTTGTTTTTGAGATAATTTTCATAGTTTGCTGAAAATTTTTGACAAACTCTATCCACGTTATGTTTACAAGAAAAAGTAATTTGTGTGCTGAGAAAGAACTTGCAGTTACATGGTAACTTGTCAAAGAAGGAAGACTACTGAGGCAAAGACTGAAGCAATATCCCATTGACATACTACAGGTTATTTGAGATTCATTAATAGTGAGTTGCATTAAAAATAAACTTTATTGCTTGTATTTAACATGCATAAATGGAGAGAGTGAGTTTCTGAATTGAAAATTAGGCCATGAGAGTAGCCTATCAGCACAAAAACCGGCAGTGTTTCAAAACAGGCAGACAGCTAATGGGTTGCCTTGAAGAAGTGCTGAATATAGAGAAACAGAGTTTGGTGAGAATTCACTGGCTGGAGTATATAAGTCCCTTCTTATATTACTGTGCAATGAATAATGCATATTCCTCTTTGTTCAAGGAAATATGATGGCACGATAGATGAGACTCTGTCAGGATCATCTAGGTGTAATGCCTGAGAGCAAAGAGGGGGAATAAGCGACCTCTGAAAGTTCTTCCTGTGATATGCTTACCTTTTTAAAACATAGTGATTTTATCCCTAGGTACAATGTTTGGCCCTGATTTCCTAGGTGGGCTGTATGTACACACACTGTTCTGACTATGTAGGCAATCCAGGTGGTATTCATTCTCTTTTTAAAAATATTTGTACAGACCCTGCATTTGTACCTCTTTAAGCAGTTTCCTTAACTGTATTTTTCTTTGGAGAAAAGAAGAAAGTTCAACCCATTACTTTTAATTTCAACTACTGTATACCTCTACATTTTTATAAGAAATAATAAACAAAAATGAGATATAGCTTCTTTCTGTCTCTGTAACCAACTAGCCTCAGTTGCTCTGAAGAATTTCCTCTGACACTTTACGGGACCAAGGTGTGAAGCAGAGTGCAATGCCAAAATTGTGAATTTGTTTGTGGAGGTAGAAAAGGACCAAAGTACATATCTGCTGAAATAGTTACTTGAGGAAACAAGCACCACATCATTTACAAAAAGTTCCTTAGTGCAATTTCTGTTAGTGTTCAAGAGTTCTGGGCATCATTCTGAGGCCAGACTTTGTGTGGTGTTGTTTCACTGAAGATAATGGAATGATGTTGGACTCTTTCTCAATGAGAGCATGGCAAATTTGACCTATACTATTTTCTTTCTGATGCTTTACAGGACTTGATTGACAAAATTAATATAAAAAGTAATTGTTTGCAGTTTAATTGTGTGGTGTGTGATTGGTCAGGGAATTTAGAGAGTTCACAGGAGAACAACTTATATTGCCAGTCCTGTGTATAGCCAGTTCATTCTTTGTACAATTGCTATAATTTTTCATGGTAGAAAGGCACTTTTTACAGATCGTAAATTCATTTTAGTAGGTAAATAATGTATTTCAATTGATAATTTTAGTAAGTTTGGGGCCAGTTTTTGTTATGTGTTTGAAAAATACACAAAATAATCAGATTTTGGATTTGCAGTGGAGGCTGTCTGGCTGCTACCAGCAGTAGAAATTGTGAAGGCCAAGGCTTCTCTTAACAAGGTCGAGTCTTGGTTCTGCCCCTGGGTCAGGGCAATCCCTGGTGCCAGCCCAGGCTGGGCATGAACAGATGGAGAGCAGCCCTGCCCAGAAGGACTTGGGGGTGCTGTGGGTGAGAGCTGGACATGAACCAGCCATGGGCACTGCCAGCCCAGAAAACACAAGAAAGATGGAAAGAGACTGTTTATAGGGGCATGCAGAGACAGGACAAGGGGGAAAGCCTGAAAACTGAGAGTAGGTTCAGATCAGGAAGAGGATCTTTGCTTTGTGGGTGGTGAGGCACTGGCACAGAGGTGGTGAGGTTGGCCGGAGAAGCTGTGGATGGATCCCTGTAAGTGTCCAAGGCAGGATGCAGCTTTGAGTGGCCTGGTTTGTGTAATGGTGTCCTCACCCACAGCACGGGGGTTGGAACTGTGTGGTCTTTAAGGTCCCTTCCAACTCAGGCTATTCTATAATTTTATATTTCTATGTTTACATCCTCTCACAGTCACAAGTTACAGTTCTTAGGTGTAAGCAGATTCAAACTAGGGTCAGCACTTAGCTGATCTAGCATGATTAACTTCCAGTAACTTTGGAAGGTAAGTTACTAGACCTAGGCCAAACCTCAAACTGTGATAGAGCTATAATGAAAAGATACAACTATTAAGCATAATCTGTTGCAATAATTTTTTATAAAGAAAGTTGGAAACTTGGGTGAATGTATAATAAGAGGGAAACATATAAGGTAAAGAGTAGCTTTACACATACAAATTTGCATATTCAGTATGTACATGTGGATATTTATTTTTGGTAAAAAAAAAGTGTCTATTTTATATTTACAACTGTCTTCATCTTTTTTGCTACATTTAAGATACTAATGATTTTAATGCAAATGTAATCATGTTAATTGTGACTTTCACTATGTCTTCTGTAGACATTGAAAATTGTATAAAACCAGTAATATTTCACAGAAAATAATGACACAAATTCTTACACCTAGACTGTTTGCAAGACACTTGAAAAATATTTTTCTGCATCTTTTGGGAAAAAAAACAGTTAAACAAAGAATTTTGTTGATGGAGGTAAGAAAGGTGAAGTGAAACCTCCAAGAATTGATACAAGCATTCCAGTTTATAAGTCAACCTACCTCAGCCTGCTTCAAATCACAGGAAAAAAATCCATCCACTTTGATTTTTCTTCCAAAGCATTGCTTTTCCACCCTTTATTACTGGGGAAAAAACCCATGGAGATAGTCTGTTAATTTAATAGGATTAAGATAGTGCTAGCAATTTTTTGATCCATAAACTGGTGATTATTTATTCAGGAGATTAGAGATTATATTTACTATTCAAAGAAAAATAGATTTTATAATAGGCTTTTATTTATGTATTTAATTTTCAGCTTCTTATTTCTTTCTAGCTCTGGGCAGTCCAGTTAGGTACGTAAGGGCTTGAAGGCAGGAAAATGGAAACAATTAATATGTATTGATGACTGGAATGTTGGTGATAGACAATCTTTGATGGTGGGTAACACAGATAATTTGAAAGTGTCCATACAAAAATAAGAAGTTGAAAACCTGGAGACAAAAAAAAAGGAATAAATGGAGAAGGAAAATCACATACTTAAGGAAAATTGCTCAGTGTAGTCACGTTCCTTTAATTTCACTTAAGGGAGATTTTATAGAATAAATTAATATGTGATTAGTTGAAGAAATTAGATGTGGTTTAGATGTTCATGATAAGTTATGCTTACGAAATCTTTCAAATATAAGCATTGTTTTATATGCAGCAAAGTGATGAACGAATGTTGTTTTTTTAATTCTGGGGACGTACTGAAGTGCTGGTACTAAAAGCATATAAAACTCTTAGTATGAAAATAACTTTTTAACATCATATTTTCATTGATCTAAATCTTCATTGTGGAATTAATGTAACTTTGCTGTCTTGAATAGAATCAGGAAGACTTCTCTGCAGCTAAGGTTAAGCAAAGGTTGTGATATTACAAATTGGAACTAAATAGGAGACTGATATTGAGAAACTGGAACCTTGTTAGCTATAATAATAATGAATCAAGTTTCTGAGACAAAGGGTCCCCAAAGGTGAGATAGCTGGAGTTTGAATACAAATGTCTGTATTATTATTATTAACACATCCATTCATGAAAGCAGGTTTGTAATACGTATTTGAAACTGAGCTCTCAGGGAGATTAAGCAAAGTCTATGTAGTTAAAGTGTATAGAGAGGCTGAAATGTATTTCTTTGGTTATAACTACTTTAATTAGATGGCCTGACAGAAATATATTTCTCCATGAAAAAAGTAATATTAAAAGAAGAGTGTTAAAGTTTCAAAGTCAAATGCTGAAAAACTAGGAATAGCATGAAAATAGTATCATGCTAATACATCTACATGATGGAGAAGTTTCATGTTATGTTAAATATTGCTGTTGGACCTATGACTTTTTCTGGGCAAATGGTGTGTGATGTCACTCAATGGTCAGCTATTCAACATTTTATCCACAAGTGTGATGCAAAACTACATGTTCTCCAGATTCTGCTTTCTAGTCACAGTTTTTACCTCACTCTTTTCTACAATGTTAATTATTAAATTAACAGAAGACTTCACAAGTAGTTTTGTGCATTTTGGCTTCTATTTCTTCTGAAAGATTTTTCAATATATGAATGACGAGCAGAGACACAGAGACATTAAGAAAAATGTTTTCTTCTCATTTTAGAGCATTTGAAAGGAGTGAAAGGGTTGCTGGTTTTGTTTGTTTGTTGGTTGGTTTGCTTTTCCTTCCCTTACTATTGTCATCTTCAGTACTGCTCAGCTCTCCAGGTATTGAACACACAGTTCCCAGTGACTTCACTTGCAGTTCCTGCAGCTCTGAAAATTTTTGAGGAATAACATTGTGATTTGTGTACTTGTTCTAGATTCCAGAGGAACGTGCTCAGGTAATCACAGAAGAAGGGTACATTTGTGATTCCGGAACTACTTTTTTTTCCGCTATTTTTGTTTCTGTCTACATCTCTGTGTTTATTTTTCAAAGAACTTTCTCCAATTTTATCCTCTCTGTTTCCTTCCCGAGCTGTTTTCAAAGCTGATTAATGGATCTAAGTTTGCCCTTTGGGGCATTTTCAGCACTTTTCTAAATTCTTTTTTCATCATCTGATAAGTGTGGCTTCTAGTGTCTCACTTTTTGTTCACATACCTTGTGTGTTCCATAGCAACTTCTATCTGAATCAATATAATAAATATCTGTTTTCAAAACAGCAAGATGAGATGGTCTCATCTTTGTCTCAGGTACAAAACTGCACCTCAAACATTTGACCTTCAACACTTCACTTTAAGTTAATGTTTGTGACTATTATTATTGTTGTTGGTAGTATCACTAAGTCCTCTTCCACAAAAAATATTCTTCTATTCCTGCTTTTTTCAGGCTTTGCCTGTTGGTTTTACTGCATAAAAAGACAATCGGCTCTTGGGCACAGGGAAACATTTAGGTGTAAAATTCGACCAACCTGAGCAGTATCTTAACAGGTCCTTTATCCTACCCACAGCTCACAAATAAACATTGCTGATTACAAAGGGACACTTAAATTCCCTCTCAAGTTCCTTATTTCAGACACATGAAAATGCACTTCTCTAAAGAAAGGAATACAAATTTCACTGGGTGAGAGAAAGAATAGAACATGAAGCTGTAGGATGCATTTCCCCCCAGGTGAGATAGTCCTGTACTCTTAGGGCCTGCCTGGGGCAGAAATATAATGTCTTTACCTCCTCTAAAATAATCTGCTGACCCTTTGCTCAAATTTGTGTGAAGTTTTCATGGACTGTTAAGAACTTCTATGTGTATACATTGGACTATGTACTGCTCTATAAGTATAACAGACTTAATCCTAATTTTTGTCATGGTAAAGCAGAGTTTTTAGAAAAGATTGCCAGGGGGAGTGATGTGACATGATATTGATGCTTTGTGATAGAGACTAGTACTTGCCTGT
This sequence comes from Diglossa brunneiventris, assembly GCA_019023105.1. Taxonomy (NCBI): domain Eukaryota; kingdom Metazoa; phylum Chordata; class Aves; order Passeriformes; family Thraupidae; genus Diglossa; species Diglossa brunneiventris. Next base: position 2,283,698 of record CM032382.1, read on the forward strand.
CATAGGAGGAGACTGAGTACAGTGACCTGCAAATTCTGTGCCAATCTATGCTCTTCTGACCAAACTGCTTTGTAAATATTTCCTAGAGGAAGGACTTCAAAGAAGAGAGTGCCTTATTTTTAAGACCTGAACTGGCAAAGCTGACAGAATTGAACACAGAGAAGAGTTAAATTGATCTGGATATGGCATGTAGGGGTTTTCAAATCTAAGCAGCTTTTATCTGTAGAAGATTTGTTTCTAATTTTTTTACTTTACTCTGTCTGTTTGGGATGAAGATGCAAAGTTAGCTTTCTTCATGGTAGATTGTAGGGTGCTGTGCTTTGCATTTGTGGCTGAAGCAGCGTTGCCAGTATTTGGCTACTGCTGGAGTGCTAAATGTCAAGGCTTTCTTCCCTCTGTTCAGCCCAAACAGGGACAGGTGGATGTGAGAAGTGGCTGAGACAGGGCACAGTCCGGACAGCTGACACAAGCTGACCAAAGGGGCATTCCATAAAATTCTGCATCGCGCCCAAACAATGAAGGTGAAGAAAGTGGGATATTGGTGTTTGTCTTCCTATTTTGTGTGCTGAGGTGCTGCTCTCCTGGAAGTGGGTGAACATCTGCCTGTCAATGGAAAGTAGTGAATTTCTCTATTTGGCTCTACTTGCATGGATGACTTTTACCCTCCTTAACAAACGGTCATTATTTTGACTGATATGTTTTTTTGTTTTCTTTCTATTTTTCCCTTTTATCCTCTGGGGATAGGGGACATGAGTGAAAGGAAAAATGATCGGCTATCATCTGGTCTCAATCCACTGCAATATTTAAGATAGAATTTTGGTAAAATTTAGGCATCACAATAATTTTTTATATTGTTTGGAGATGAAGTCTTTAATTATAATGTCAGCTTCTCACTTTTTTTTTGTCATTTAGGTAGAAAATATAATCAGTGTAGCTTAGATCTCTGGATTCCACTAAAAATTAGATCTGTAAATTGAAAACTTTATTTTTGAGTTTCACATTGCCTGAAGTGAATCTTGCCATGGCCACAGGTTGAAGACCAACAATTCTCACCATACTTGTGAACTTTTTGTCAGATGAAGAGAGTAAAAGTGAGAATGAGACTATATGGTGGCGTAAATATAAAATCTCAACAAATGGGAGAGAGAAAGGGTTTCACTAGAGAGAAAAATAATTTATGCATGCTTGGAGCAAAAGGTGATATGCATCTGTGAGCATGTATATTTTAACAAAGGCTCTGTTTTTACAGGCTATGTAGGCAATCTCTCTTCAAATCCTTGTGGAATTGTTTAATCACAAAACCAACCTTATTAGCATATGTTGTCAACTTACTTGACCTAGATATTCTAAATAACTGAATACTTTAATAGATTTTAAATAGTTTCATTTTATATTATTGTTGTCTTAACCAAGGGTTATGTCTCAAGAGGTCAAGCTTTGCTCTGAATGGCAGCATCAAAATATTTTTCTCAATAATGCATATTATTGAAGTATGACTTTCAGTATACTGTGTTTGATTTCTTTAATGATTTAATACTGTCAATGCTGTGATTCAAGTAAACTGACTAGTTCAAATCGACAATATTCTCTATTTATCGCTATTTAAAACATGCACCCATTAACTCTTCCTGCAAACAATAATTTATTTCTTTAGGCATGCTTTATCAAAAGATCTGTGACACTTTGACACTTGCATGAATTTTAAGCTTACTATTTATGAACATTGTTTTCATTGTTTTTACTCAGAAAATATTAAAAACCCTCACACTATGTTGTTTAGTTGGTGTGGGATGCTCAGATTCTATGTGATATCTGCTGTGGTCTTATACCTTGGCTGGCCTTATACAATCTGGAACAAAAGTTGCATTGTCTTTCTGCTCACTAGGACTACCAGAAAAAGTTTTGCATAAAAGTTGTACAGTGTCTCATAGGTCTTCTCAAAACAGATATGTTTTTCATGGGATTGCATAGCTTTGTTCTTGGGTATTTTGATCTAGTTTGGTGTGAGAGTGAGGAGATGTGCAGTGGTAATAGGTATACTATGTTGGGCTTTTTATCTTTGTTTGTTTTGTTCTGTTTTGTTCTTCTTTGCTTCTCTACTTCCATTACAATTTTCTCAGAGTAGAAGAAAGAAGAAAGGAATTAACTTATTTACAGGTTTACAAGTGACTAGAGGACGCTAATGAATAGGGATCATTTTATGTGTTTCCAACTCTCACAAGCCCAGGAATCTGCTACTGCAGACACACAAGACACATCAAACTACAAGCTTTGCCCTCTTTGTGCGTGGTAGAAATAAGTATCAGAGCAAGTCACCGTGCATTTTATATATATTTTTATTAAATAATTTTCTATGGATGGAAGCAAATACTTGTCTTCAAATATTTGATTGCTGCATGCATTATTTTCTATAGTTTACCTGTTATTCTGATATCAACATCCATAACTTTGTCAGCAAATGATTACTATTGGTATTACAGTATTCTTGCAGGAAAATTATCTGGATCTTGCCCTTTTTTAAGTGTAAAAACAGTTGAGGAAAAACCTAAAAATAGGTTCCAGTGTTTTATTTCTTTCTCTATAAAAACAACTTCACATATCTAAAGTGTTTTACTGTAAACGTGTTTTCTATATAACTTCACATATATGAGAGAAATTTTAACTCAGACAGAATTTGTATAATTTTTAATTACGAACCAGATATAGGAAGACAATTTTGGTTTTATATAAGTTTGTATATGCAGTCTAATACCAAATAAATCTAAAAATACACACAAAAACTTTGACATCCATTTCTACAGCTTTTTTCAGGTGTTCTAGCAATTTATGCTCCAAGTGTAGTTGAAAACAGTCCAGTCATACATTTACATTGGGAAATTACAATGACATGAAGGTTATAGGTTGATACAAAATTGCATAGTCTGAAATCGTTCCTTTTTCAAATGAAGTATGACTCAGCTTTTCAAGTCCAGTAATTTATTACAAGTATGTATCTGGCTGAGACCACAGGTCAGATCTAAAATGTGGTAGGCTAAAATGGGCACAGAAAAGCTAGGTCTGCATTTTCTGGTGCATGGAAAATGTACCCAGGATGAACTCAGCATCAACAATTCTAATTGTTGTCAAACTTATCTCAGTCACTTTGCTGAGAATGTCAAAGATGCAGCAAACCTGGCATATTTGTTAAAAAATGAAGGCTGTTTCAGTGGGGATAAGCATAAATGAGACTGGATTTGTGTGTAAAGCAGCCATAGCTGAGGAATGTCATTAGAGTGGACCTGCATCCATAAATGGATTACGCAACTTTTTATTATTTTCTATATGTTAGCTATTTTATGTGATCAATATATGGAAAACACACAACAAAATTACTTTTGTATCTGCTCTGTGCAATCTTCTGTTATCTTTCTTTACTGCCTTTGACTTAATCCCAATGCTTCTTGGCCGCAACGGGCACATTCCAGGATGAAATGCTGAATGATCTACTTGTATTCTCTGGGCTGTGACTATAGGTAAGATTTCATGACAGAATTCAGTTAAAAAGTTCAGTAGACATTCTTTCCTCTGCTTTCTTATACTGGAAAACTTTTTGATCTTGTGTTTTTTTTCTGGAATAATTTTGTTCACATTTTCTTCACTCTTTTGAAGAACTGTGCAAGGAAAAGTTCATAGAGTCTTAAGAACACCATTTTGATTGGACGAAGCCATTAGTAACTACATGTTCCTGAATCAAGAAATGGAAGTTGCAGTCTGGTATCAAATTATTTATAAGATGCTTTAAAACCAAAAGCTAAAACACAAAAAATGCTTTGCATCTGTTAAGTTGTTTGAGCTATTTCTGTAGCTGGCACCCATTAGAACATAATTTTGTTGTTGCCCATTTATAGTTGTGAGTATGTTAGAATTTAATTGTAGTGGGGAGCATATCATTAGTCTTGAGCATCTGCCAGACATTAAGTTCTTTAGTGGCCAATATTCTTACAGGGCTTTGAAGCACAGTCTTTGAGTTCACTAATGATTTGATATCATTTGACTGCAGAAGCCTGCAAAGAAAAATATTTGCAAACATTAAAGTTTGTTTTATGTTAACAAAGCATTCTGAGTGAAATATGGACAAATAGGCATCAAGGCAAGGAGGCCTGTTTACTTTTTGAATGCTCTTTTTCTTTTACATATTACAAGCGATTGAATTTCTGTAGATTATGTGTATGTGTATATATTATCTTCTATATTATTCATGTTAATTCTACTGGGGGAAACCCCATATGGAAAATTAGTTGATGCATTTTTATCTTTAAATTATACCAACATGATGCATTTCCTGGTGTCATAGAAGACACGCTATCCCAGATGGAGCTGCACAAAATTTATATTGAAAGCCCAGCTACTGACACTTTTAGAAGAACAACATGCATCAAATCTCCATTTGATAGAGGGCTTGTTCACTTCAGTGGAGGAGCTTCCAAACAGCAAAAATCTGAAACATGGTCTATGTCACAGAGTTCTCATGGACTGATTTTGGACTATGGGCTGAAGCATACTCTGTTCTCTGTTGCATACAGTTCTCCTGTAAGCAACAGTCAAAAAGAAAGAAAAAATTAAATGTGAAATGACTCATATAATAGGACAAACCCAAGATATTGCTTCTTGTGTTATATTTCATTTTGAGCTATGATAGATTACCCAAAAGGTCAGGGAATGTATCTAGTGCTTTCAGAAAAATGGAAACTAATCTTTCAAAAAGCAATTCTAATTCTGCATGATGTAATTAACTTGTATCAACTTATAGGTAATTCTTTGCTTAGTTTGAGGGCAAAATATATTTTATCATAAAGTATTTACTTTCTGCACAAATTAATGAAATTACGGTGCTCAGATATTCTGGTGTTGGTTTAACTATTTCTAAATAGTTTAAAATTATTTTTTTTTTAAAGATGTGTGAAAATTGTGGCCCCTCTTTCACTTTCAGGTTGCCTTGCATGACACCTCTCTCTTACTGTGGTTTGTAAAATCACAGAATTAATGAAAGGCTTGCATTCAAATGGACATCAAAGATCATCAAGGTCCAACCCCTCCCATGGGGAGGAGACTTCCACTATACGAGGCTGTGCAATTCCCCATCTGACCAGGCCTTGAAGACTTGGGGCTGTGACAGCCTCCCTGGGCAATATGTTACATGATTCACCATCCTCACAGTAAAGAATCTCACTCTAATATCTAATCTAAATATATCATCTTCCAGTTTACAACCATTTCTCCTTGTCCTATCATGACCTGCCCATTTAAAAAGTTTTTTCCCCTCTCTTTTATAATACCACATGACGGCCAGGATGGGATCTCCCCAAAACCTTCTCTTGCCAGGCTGAACAAACCCAACTCTCTCAGTCTCTCATTATGTGGGATTATTCCATCCCTCTCACCAATTTCATGGCCCTCCCCTAGACCTGCTCTCACAGGTCCACATTTTTCTTATGCTGGAAAAAAATAGAGCTGAACATAATATTCCAGAAGGAGCCCCACGAGAGCCAAGCAGAAGGGCAGAATCCTCTCCCTCAACTGCTCCCCATGGTGCTATGCATGTAGCCCAGGACACACTTAGTTTTCTGGGCTGGGACTGGACAGCACGTGGACAGCTCATGTTCAGCTTTTCACCCACAAGAAACCCTAAGTCCTTCTCTTCAGGATTGTTTTATATGTCTTCTTCTCCCACTCTCTGCTCATTTCTGGGATTGCCATGATCCAACTGCAGGATCTTCCACTTGGACTCATTGAACTTCATGAGGTTTGTGCTCCCCTCTCAAGCCTATCCACATACTCTCTGATTGGCATCCTTTCCCTCCTACATCATCTGCTCATAAACCTTACACTTTCTGTGGAAGTCAGGAAATTGCCTACGGAAGCACACTATGAATAAAAAGAAAAATTTCTCAAGGAGTTGACTATCCAGAATTTTCTGCTTCTATCCTCTAATAACCCAAAGTATTTCAAGTGACAAACTAAGAAATAAACAGAGACACTTCTACTATTCAGGTAATCTATCTTGCTCTTACTGTGCTGTAATTAGCATAAAATCTTGCCATGTTATGTATAAGACAGAAAATTCTACCTGGCAATAAAATTAGTGACAGGATGGACCACTTTTATTCAAGGAAAAAGACACAGAAAATTTTTACCCCAACTAATGATTTTGGGAGAGATGTCCTAGAATCCTATTTTTTCTTTTTGGAAATTGGAAAATCTTTCAGCTATCACAGCAAACTTCTTCAGTCAAATGTTTTCCAGTTATTGCAAAAGTTTTAAGTACTCTTCTTGAAGACTCCCTCATGTGTTTAGAGTGCTAAGAATAGAGTGCAGAAACCAAAATAAAGCTGACTGATTGCTGAGACTCATTTCAACATTAACAGGGAAAACACAAGTGGGAGAATGCTAAGTCATCTTTCAGTCTTCACTTTCTCTACTACTTCCTAGGATGTCCTGGCCTTCCTCCTCTCAAATTACTTTGTATAGATTATGCAAATTTGTGTTTTGGTTGTATTTCTAGTTCGTGTTCTTCTCCTTCTGACTGGTTTATACCCATCCTAAAGTGTAATGCCAGAATCAAGAGGTACATACCAAATGACCCCTCACTACACTCAGTTGCCATAGAACCCAAACAGTACTTCACACATTTCGTGCATGTTTTTGCAGCTTTCATATGAAAATTCTATATTAAATTAGTTTTGGGTTTTTTCTCCATTAAACAATAGCACAGCTGTTGCTCATATTCAGGCTTGATGCCCTCTAATTTCCAGGTTAGCTTTTGAAGAACTTGAGACCAAGCCATGCTCAATTAATTTAATTAGTGCTCATAAAACTGCGTAAATGTAGTTATTGCAGACTATTTTTTTTAATTTTTCAAGATGATTATAAAATTAGTTTGTTCTGTAAGTACTTATATCCAGTAGTAATATGTCTGCAAATATATTATGGGAATACCGTACTTTATCGTCCATTTTGTTACAAAAACATTAAGATAGGCCTGGATTGAGAACATATCCCTAGTGAATCCTTACTCTATTTATCCTTGCACTTTAAAAAACCCAAGAAACCTAAACATTATAGATTTTTTGAATCTAGTTATTCAGTTATCTTATACTGTATTTTATATTTTGTGATCATAGTTACCAATGAAAGCCTTGAACAATGCTAGATTTTGCATTGACTGCTTCAGAAACTTAGTCCTTCTTTGTTCATATTGAAATTGTAATTTCAGTTACATAGACAACTGTAACCCCGGAGTTTAGTACCCTACTCTAGAATATTCTTTCTCATCTTCCAGAAAATCATGTGAGACCATAAAAATTAAGGTTAGTAATCTATAATTCCTAATCCACTTTAGTTTTTTTTTCTCAACATATGCACTGTTAATATAATCTACATTATAAATGAGGTATGTTTGGGCAGAACTATCTTCCTTGTCTTATCAGTGGAGAGGGATATTATATCCGGCAGAAATCTTAGACCATCTGAGTTAGGTACTTAATTTATGACTGAACATTCTTTTTTCCCCCCTTATTTTCCTTTATTTTATTTCACTTCATTGCCTTTTCCCAGCTTTCAGGTTCCTAGCCAGCCTCAAAGGTAATCAGAAGTTGCCACAGGCATTGTTCTACAGAATTTGGGGAGAATTTCATTAGACACAAGTAGGTGGAGAACAGTGAAAATCTTTCCAGTTCTGTTTTCCTTCTTACTGCCTTCTGTCATTGATAATTAATTGTCTGATTAAAGTTAACCTTTCCAGTGAAAACTGAAACAAAAGAGGGCATTAAACATGTCAGACTTCTTGACATTGTTTGTCATTAGACTCCAGTATCTATATGGCATGGACCGATTCTTTGCTTGGGTTTCCTCCTAATCTAATTGTAATATGGTTTGTTCTTGCCCTTTATGTTCCCTGCTAGTTGTATCTCATTTTGAGGCTTGACCTTTCTAATTTTGGGCCTGTGTTCTTGGTTTTTTTCTGCCTGTCCTTAAATATTTACCATTTTTGCTACCCTCTTGGTGCTTCCTACTTGAGTGTGAGGAGACTAAACAGCTTACTGGGGAAATTTCCTACGCTTTCTATCTTCTTTTGCCTTGGGAAAATTTACATTTAATACTGAATATAGAGACTTTTTTTAACACCTGCCAACCTCTTTTAAGGAACGGCTGTCTTATTTCGTCTTTGTTTTTTCCCTTTTCCTGTTTCTTGAGATCCTTCCTAGAGGTTCTCCTGTTCTAAGGTTTAATTTTAATTAGTCAATCTAGACTCATTTGTTGCTTTTGGCTTAATAACTGCTGAGAAAAATCACACTTGGAGAAAGTCTCCCCTCAAACTTTTTCTCCATCTTTTGCTCCAGAGAATGTTGAGAGTTTTTTGCAGATTGAGGAGTTTTTGTTAGACAATGGCCATATTCAGCCGATGCACAATCCAGCCTGCTTGTATTAATGGACAATGGTCACGTACACATGCAAAAGAATAATGGACATATTCAGAAATGGGGTCGGCATATCCTTGAAAGAGATACAAGAAGAAGAATCATCAGGACTCAGCAAGTTTGTCAGCAAGCTTGGGAAAGTAAGAAAAAAGTGAGTCATGGGTGGGCCAGACAACTACAGCAAGACGCGTGAAAAATTAGGGGATCCAGTCAGCATTCTAATTTAGATGTGTGAGCAGCTAGGATTAACCAATCATGTATTAGCTAGAGATGCGTGGACAGTAAAGATTTATTATAAATATAGTCTTTTTAGGGATAATAAATTTGGCTTCACTAGATCATGCTGGTCGTGGTGTGATGTCCCTGAACCTCCGCACCCTGCAAGAGAACACATACAAAACTGCTGCTCAGCTATTCACATCTGTGTTTCCCAACAAATATGTAAATAAGTTTCATTATGAAAACCACTTACTGTGCTTCCATACTTTGTCATAGTTATCAGGCTTCTACCTTTAAATTAATTAATTAATAATTAATATTTTCACATTTAGTGGCCTGCAGCAGACATTCTAAAATGTTGTTCTTTGCTTTTATCATCACATAGATTCTATTAACGCTTATTTTCTATGGACAATATAGTTTGGACTTAGAATTTCCCTGTTTGTATTTCCTGAATGCTTAGTTCTCCATTCCTCACTTACAACCCCCTAAAGTGAGAGCTTTTAAATAAGGACAATTAAAAGTCATTAAACATACAGCTGATGGCCATATTCTTATAAATGGAACATATTTAGGTTCTGGACCGTAACGCAATGGGGGCTGGCTTGGAGACAGAGATGACCACACATCTCAATGTTCATGTGGCAACCTGAACTAGAGAGCGTTTATTGGCTCAACCCCTCTTTATAAAGGGGATTTGACTGGATCGCTCACTGCCCTGATCTTTTAACACCATCCGGCTCCTGGACCAGTGAGACATCTGCAGCTTAGGATGGAAAGTAATTGGTTGAGGTTCCTGTCTGTCAACTCAGGGACCAGTTTATGGAACCAGCTGGGTTTCTCATCTAGAGACAAATTAATTGTCCAGTACAAGCTAGCTTTTACTGTGTCATACTATGACATCTCTTCCTTTCTTTCTTTATTAAAAATTGCAACCCGCTCTCTGTCACGCATCCTTAAGGGCCCTTTGCAAACTGGGTGGCAGAAGGCACAATGGGTTTAATTTGCATGAGGACATGTCTCACTGGAGCTGCAGCATTCATGTCTAGGAGCTGTTAGGTAAGAACTACTAATATTCTTTCCGGCTAACATGTCACAGGCTATTTTCTTAGAAGCTAAAAGTTACAACTTATCTCTAAAAACAACGAACTATTTAACCCTTAAACCTTTAACCCTCAGAACTGTTTAACCCTCAGAACTGTTAGAGAAAAACCCAACTACTAGAAAAACAATCTTTAAACAGTAAAAGCAGTCTGTAAACAGGGAAAAATAATGCATAAACAAGTGAAGTCCTTATATTAATTGTCACTTTGAGAGTTGCAGATTTCCATGAGATAGGTGATCAGTCATTCCAGTTATACAGCTCTTGATGTCTGTTGAGGGGTCATCAGGAGGATGATGCCAAGTAAGACATAGTGCAGGCTGGATAGACCCTAGCAGGTATCCAACGTGTCCTATTCTCCATTGAAATGCATGCATATCCCTGCTCCCAAGTAATAAGATCCCAAGGACCCCCCCATGTATTGGTGAGGGGGTCTCTCATCATTACCTTGGGTTTGGGCAGCTGAACATTACAGGATGATTTCAGTGATAAGAAATTATTTAAAATAAATTTATTTAGTGTGTATATAGCTTTAGCTATTCTGCTCTGTGGGGTCTCACCTCACATACCTCCCTTTTGTTTATCAAGTATAATGTATACTTAAAGTTCCATGTGCTCTTTCCACTGTTGCTTCTTCAGTTGCTAGATGGGGGATACTGGTTTGGTGTGACACACCCCAGAGCTGCAGAAATTGTCTCGTTTTCTGTGAAGTATATGCAGGGCCATTGTCTGTTTTGATGGTGTGAGAGATGCCCAAAATTTCAAAAGCTGATTGCCAGTGTGTGATGGCATTCCAACCTTTTCCTCCCGTGTGTACTGTAGCCCACATTGCTGAGTAAAAGGTATCGAGACGTGCATATTTTAAACAACCAAATTCAGTGATGTGCGTGACATCAGATTGCCAGATTTGCAAAGCATGCAACCAATGGGGGTTCACCCCCATCTGCAGTGGTGCAGCATGGGCTTGGCAGTCAGCACAGGTGCTAACAATATTACGAGCCCCTGTACTTGACAGCTGAAATTGCAGCTGTAAAGCTCGAGCACCTTGCTGTAAAAAATTGTGTGATGTCTTTGCTTGTGCAAGCATGTCTGGCTGTGGTGCTGTCCAAGCAGGGCTAGCTAGCACATCTACTCTGGTGTTGCCTTCTGTGATAAAACCTGTGAAATTTGTGTCACTCCTAAGCACGTTAGAATCTATGGGTTCCATGAAGTCAGTGGTTGTGGTGTTACATTTTAGTTAAATGGTATGCTCTGTCTCACACCTTAAAAATGTACGGTTTATTCCAAGCCTGTGATCCTCCCCTGAAGTATAAGGTATCGGTAATCCCATTGGTCCAAGTCCTATTCCGTGCCCACTTTGAATCTCCCTGTTAAGGTGTGCAGGGGAGACCAGACGCTCTCTTGGCTCTTTTCTCCCTAGGCTCTCCCTCTCTCCCCCTCCCTCTCCCTTCCCCCCTTCTCCTCAGAAACCATGCTGCTCCCAGGGGTGGGACCCTCAATAAACCCTCATCTAATTCGCACGCTCAGAAGCTGTGTAGAGTCTCCTTGCCTGCCTGCTGCTACCAGTGAACATAAAGCTTAGGGGGGCTCCCAGGACTCCCCGGGGACCCACAAATGGACAGCAACAAGTGGTCAGAGACAGGGACAACACACACACACACCAAAGCTCCATGCAACAAACTGTGTTTCATTGTTGAGAGCCTTCTTATCTAGGGAGTTCAAAACTCCTGGGTCTAGACAGCTCATTAGTCTGGTCCTCAAAAAACCCCACTGCTGACCAGTGAGGTGCCTGCAGCCTACAATGGAACAGGGTAGGTGAAAGTCCCTGTCTATCAACCCAGGAAGTCCAATGGCACAACTCCTGATGTGTAGGATGAAATAAGGGCATGTTCTGCTTGGATAGTAAGGCATAAGATTTTGTGATTTAAATAGTTGTGCATTATCAATTTCCTTTAGTAGTACTCTGTCTAATCTTTGTGTGATGCCAGCCACATATGCAGAATCAGTTACAACATTTAGAGGAGTGTGGGGAAAACATTGGAAAGCCATAGCTACAGCCTGTAGTTCCACTATTTGAGGTGATCCACTCTAATATCCCTCCAATGCTTGCCACTCCCCTTCCTCTTTCCATGTCACAATGGCCTTTCCTCTTTTTCCAGAACCATCAGTAAACACTGTAGCACCTTTTAAGGGTGTTCGGCTCTTAAGGGGTTTCAGAGATAGTGCAGTTTCCCCACCTAACTTCAGCAACCTATAGCCTGATAAGCGGTAAGTGATTTGCTCAGAAATATTTTTGCAAAGCACTTTGCTAGGCTGTACAGTTAGCAAAACACCATTCAAACTGCTCTTGTGTCACAGGAATAATAATTTGTGAAGGATCTCTAGCATTCAATTGCAATCACCTTTGATGACATTTGATGATTAACTGTGCAATTACCTCAAAGACAGTAGGTTCTGTCTTTTTTGGTTGGTGAGGTAAAAACATCCACTGTAGAATGTCCAAAGGATCAGGCCAGTGTGTGTCCCATTGTCCAATAATACCAGTAGGATGAGAATTAACAATAAAAATGAACACAGTGATACACACTTCTGGGCATATCCAGTGTACTTGTCTGTTTGTAATAGCCTGCTCTACTGTTTTGAGAGCAGCTTTTGCCTGTGAGGTTAATTTTCTTGGGGAAGTCAATTAAGGATCACCTTTTAGGAGGTCAAATAAGGGTTCTAATTGTGAATTGGTTAATCCTAAATATGATCTGACCCAGATGATAGTACCTAAAAGTTTCTGTGCATCATTTAGAGTCTGGATTTGGTTGAAAATGGAAATGCTTTTGGCTGTACCATTTGGTTCATTATTTTGAATCCCAAATATTTCCAGGATGCTTGCTGCTGCACCTTCTCTGATGCTACCTGCAGCCAAAATGTTTTTAATGCTAGCAACAAGTTTGGCTGAATCTGTGAAAGTTCCTTTTTTGTTTGGGTTGCAATCAAAATGCCATCCTTATAGTGATAACAGTATGCTCCTGGAAACTGTTCTCTCACTGATGAGAGTGCTTGTGCAATGTATCGTTGACAGATTGTGGGACTCTGTCTTGTGCCTTGGGGAAGAACTCGCTATTGATAACATTGCACTGGTGTAGTGTTATTAATTGAAGGCGCTGTAAAAGCAAACTTTGGGGTATCATCTGGGTACAGTGAAATAGTGAAAAAAACCCCATCCTTCAGGTCCACAAACAGGATGTCCCAGGAGGCAAGTATTGCTGTGTTGTGTCTGTATAAGTTGGACTATTCCGTTCTCCCTTTCTGCCCTGGTTCTCTCCTCCCTCCCTTGTGCTGCCAGTTATCTCAACTCCCCCCCAGTTGCCTCAGAAACTAAAGTATCCTTTCTCCAATCCCTCCCCGGTACCCTGTCTGTCACTCAGTGCTCCCACCTTTCTCTCTAGAAACTTCCAGCTAGAGCGTCGAGTGATTGGTTCAGGGGTTGGGGCCCCACCCTCAAGTTATCCCCATTGGTATGTTCCCTGAGTCAATCTTTTGTATCTCACTCCCCTCTGAAATTCTATTCGCCTGAGGACCGACTCCTCCCCTGTCTCCTTCCCCTCTTATAAGATGTTGCAACTTCCCTGAAACCATTCTTAGGCTGTTGGTTCCTCTGGGACTCATTAAAACTGGATTCACTGCAGTTGGGGTCCACTCCCTTCTTCTGCTGATTGTAGCTGCAAGCCAAGCCATGTTCTTTGACAGGGTATCGCTGCTGTCACAGCACAGGACGATTGCCTTAGGTGCTGTCCTGATCACTGAAATCAGGATAGTGCCCCCTTACTGCTAGCGGTGCTGGATAGCTAGCCGGGACCTCTGATAGGGACAATCCTTCTCCAGCTGGCCGCTTCAAGGTATCATTGTAGGAGAAGGCACACCAACTTGCAAAGCCCCCATGCCCTCATCACCGAATTGATTTTTCTTAGGTCGTGGAGCAACCTCCATTTACCAGATTTCTTTTTTTTACAACAAATACAGGGAGTTCCAAGGGCTTACAGATGTCTTTATGTGTCTGTGAGCTAGCTGTTCTTTTACTAACGATTTCAGGGTGTCTAAAATGATTTTAGGTCTAGCTTCTCTTTCTCAAGAGGCCACTGTGGTATCCACATGGGCTGTGTTGTAAGCCATTTCAGAGCTGGCGTGGGACACGTTATGCCCTTTGACACAGTGGCCCCTGTCAAAAATCTGTCCCCACCTGAATGAATGCCTCATGAAGACAAAACATCCCTCCCCCATAGGTTCAGTGGTGCAGTAGTGATGTATGGCTGGATTGTAGCTGTTTGGTCCTCAGGATTTTTGATCAACAGAGGACTGTGCCTCAAGCAGCTCTGTGTGGTTCCTCCAAGGCCAGTGACGGCAGATCCTGCAGGTGTAGTAGCACATGATGGAGGCCATGTGTTGGCAGAAATTATGGTGATGTCTGCCCCTGTGTCAATTATCCCACTGACCTTTATTTGCAAGGGCTTTGCCTTAGGCATCATAACAGTACAAACCATATTAGGTCTTCCCCTTTCCCTCCCCCTCCTTCTTCTCCTTCCCCTTTCCCTCCCCCTTTCCTAATTTCAGAAAGATTCTTTGGATGAAACTTGCCTACACTGGATTTCAAGACAAAGAGAAGACTAGATTTTCTTTCTTTTTAGATATGTCATGAAACATTAGTAGTCTGACTTACAATTTCAACTAGCATTTGCAGTAGAATTCCCCCCTAAACTGGCACTTATCTAAGATGCCAGATTGTGAGAACTTCATATTTTTCTCTTCTGTTTTTCACTGAAATCCATAAAATATGGACTCCCAGGAACTGATGAAGGACTTCATAATCTTGCACCAGCAGCAGATAGCAGCTCCCTAGAGAAAGTGGATGCTTACAGATGGGTCATTTGCACCTTATTATTGTTTTGCTAGTTTGAAAGAACTGAGCAGCTATCAGCCTGCAGAAACTTAACTGCTTCCTCTATTGTCATGATTAAACACAAGCAGAATTCAGAAATAAACCATAATTTAGACATTAGTTTAGTGATTTATAAACATTCTATCAAGAAAAGGATTGGGATTTTGATAAAACAATCTCAAGATTAGAAACATAAAGCCCTCTTATAAGTGGAAAACAAACCTTACTTTAAAAAAATTCAGCAGACTTCAATATCTGAAATTTTCTCATATGCTCTTTTACATCTTATTACCTTTTATTAGTTTCTTTAAACACTGCAATGAGATGCAACAAAATTTTAACAAAAGAATCTAAAAAAATTACAATCTCTTTTTACAATACTGTAGTCTTACTAGTTGAAACATTTACTTGAATTTGTAATATGCGTTTGAAATTATTTTGGAGAACAGAAAACAGAAGAAAGTGTAGCTTGTCGCTTCCATAACATATGAAAATGTGTTATGTTATACACTGAAGCCACTTTAAACACTGCAGGAGGCATTAATGCCTTGCAATCATTACAATGATACTGAAAGCATAAGATGACTATTAGAGAGAGAAACTGCTGGGTCTATCATAAAATGAAATTATAATATTATTATAATCTGTTGCCAATGAAAGAAAGAAAGAAAACAAAAAACCAGAAAGAGTCTTTTAGTTCCTATGTAACTGGAAATGCAAAATAGATTGTTTTGCAATGACTTTCTATTTTCCCAAATGAATGAATATAGTCCTTCCTCCTGGAAAATCAAGTGAGTTTTATATTCTGCATTGATAACAAATAATAACAAATGCAGAAAAGCTGCATTTACTTTTGTGATTCTGCTACAAACATCTAGAATAGCATCATGAACTTCAGAATTCCTTGTTAGTTTTCATCATAAAACTGTTTAACTTCTATGCAATTAAGAACACACAGAGGGATAGTTGGAAAAATTACTGATTTTTTTGAAATTTCATATCTGTTGTTAAAATATTTCACCATTAACTACTTCTTTAAATATCCCGGGGTAAATATCTTTAGTGATTCACAGGAGAGGAGATGTAGCATGGTATTTATATAACATGCACAAATCTACAAATCAATACATCAGATTATGTTGGAAAATCGATCGAATGGATTATGTTGGAATGGATCGAAAAATTTACATGTGTAGTCAATATCTTTGACTTAAGTAAGTACTAGAAACTTCACAGCAGAAATAAGTTTATTACAGTAGAAAGCCATAGAATTAAATAAACTTTTTTTCCCAGTACTTGATTTACTTAAAATCTGAAGTTTATTAGTCCTCACTCATTTTATTTAAAGTATATTTAAAATAAATGTAAATTTTTCTGTCATTAATAAATCTACATGTGTTTAACCTTCTGAATCATACCAAGTCGCTTGCCTAGGTGATATATTTTGTTTGGACTGGTACATGTGTGAAACAGTGCATCCTGGACTATTTTAATCATACTGATATAATTTCCCAGGCCTTAAAGTTTTATATATCCCATAAAGCAATAGTTTGTACATCTTTAGAAAGAAAAAACCCTCAAAAATATAAAAGGAACAATTACTCTATGAAGTTTCATTTATAATAAGAAAGTGCCTTAGGAACTGTTTCCACACAGAATTATGTATAATTGTATTAGTATAACTGTACTGTGGTAGTTACCTTAAATCAGCTTCTCATCAAGATATCCTTATACTGAAGTGAAAGTACCTTTTCCAAGTTAAGGAAAGAGACCATCCACCTGGACAAATAGTTGTGCATTTATCCTGGAAAAGCTCCTAATTTTTACTTACATCTCAGTTACAAGTGTTATTAGGACAAAATTGATGTTAATGGTAAGATGACTATATGATGCTTTTATCCCCAATCATCTCATTCTGTTTATGCTGAATAATAAGTTTTGCACCTTTAAGACTTGTTGCAGAGAGTGAAGCGGAGAGCACGCAGTTTGTTTTCAGACACTGCGCTCACTCCTCCACATTCCTGCTCCTGGACTGTGTTGTCTCTGCGTGGACAGACCACAGGACTGAGCTCTCCTTGCTTTTAGTTAGTTTTAGCTTGCGGAGGCAAAGTTCCCTAAACTGTAGGTTTTTTCCCTTTTTCTTTAAACCTGCTTAAAACCTACTCTAGACTAAACACCCCAAAAAGCACCGGCAGCTGCTCTGTGGCCCACTGGGCCAGGCCTGGGCTGTGACAGTTCCAGCACTGGGGGGACTGATCAGAGACTGAGTGAGCTGAGCTGCAATCTGAGGAGGGGACTTTCTAAGTTTGTAATCTCTTTTGAAGCAGCAAGAAGTTTTATTATTTAGTATTGTTTAGGTTTTATTGTGTAATAAACAGTTTTTTCCACTTTTCCTCAAGGCCTTATTTTCTCCCAAACTGGTTGGGGAAGGGGCCAATTGAATCTGCTTTTCTAGAGGAGCCCCTTTGGGGGTTCTTGCCCAAATTTGCCCTGAACCAAAACAAATACATCTAGTTGCACCCAACGTAGGGTGCCGAGAAAGTCACTTTCTCAGTCACCAAGAAAGTGGAAAAACCTTTATTAATTACATGTTAATTGTACTTGCTCTGTAGTAAGTTAAAGCAGTCAGTAACCACGTTGCTTAAATTTGTAATGTATCTTGCAATAGAAGCTTTCATGTAGTTCTGGTCTCTAGGCTTTTTTGAAGTTTTAATACCTTCCTAGTCAGTAAGATTATTGTCCCTAACACATTTTTTTTACAGTAAAAGGGCACAGATTAAAATAGCTACTGCACTGAGCATTTACAAAATGCTAGGGCTTTTACAAAAATACTAGAGTCTGTTCAAAATATGTATACTTTATAGTTTCTTTGTCCCACCCTGCGTCCCAGTTCCAATAGTATTTTTTTTGGGATTTATTAGTAAATGCATCCAGTTTGTTAAAGGAGGAGCAGAAAATGAAGCTTTCCAGCCCTTCCTTTCCTTCTTCGCCTTTAAATCTGTTATGTCACTTTTTAAGAATGTTCAGTTTCCCCTAAATGTTAAAAAACCCTTTCTGGTATTTAATCTAGTAAGCTTCCTTTTTATAGTCTACAACTTCTCTAGAATGAGAGCTGAAATGTCCAGAGGAGCTGATGAGACCCCTAATACAGAAGTAGACTCAGGTGTGGAAAATCCTGAGTAGTGTAGAGAATAGGAAAATATGAGCCAAACCCTGAAGGCATTTTCTCACCCTGTAAACTAAGATTTTCCATGTGAACAAATTCAAAACCCAGCTGAAGTGGGGAAATACCTGAAAGAGAAATGCTGTGATAACTCTAAAGAGAAAAAGCTCATTGCAGTGAGCTGGGCCCTGGCCTATGCTTATCGCACACTGCTACATACTGCAGAGCAGCGGATAGAGGCAGGGGGCAGGGAGATAAATCAGCAGCTACCCCAGTCACTCACACTGCAGCCAACAGCCCAACTACTCAAGCTGTAGTTAAACAAAACTGTAACCCTAAGCCACTGGCAGTCACCACGAAAAAAAAGCACAGAAGAAAAACCAATCAGCCAGTAACCAATGATGATGATCTGGGGGAAGGACCCTCAACACCAATTACTAATACAAAAGCCAAAGTTAAAGCAACTAGCACAAACCCCAATATTGAGTCCTGTTCCCTAAAGGGCCTTCGTGGCCTAAAAAAGAATTACACTTGAAAACCTAATAAATCTATAATTAGTTAGCTAGCCTGTCTTTAAAATACTGCAAGTGAAACTACAATTTTAGATGATCATAAAGGGAAACATTTAAAATCCCTATCACATAGTCCCATCCCAAAAAATAATGAAGGTAACTTGCTGGAGTGCTCAAAATAGAAAGCCCGGCTGAAGGCCGCAGACTCCAGCAGCTGTCCAGAATCCGGAATCCCTGAGCCCTCTCCAGCGGAGGGGAGAGGCTGCCCCAGGGGAGCAATCTGGAAGCAGGAGCAATCCAGGGAGCGCCAGCTAACGCGTGCAGGGAAATGATGTTCGAGAAGCAGTTGTTTCCTCTACAGCAGGGGTTGGTTTATTGGGGAGGAGAAGGGTACAGAATTGAAGGGAGGCTGAGGGGAAACAACCAAAGGGAGGAGCTTGTACAGAACTTATAAAGGGTTGCCAGGGGGAGGAACCTCCTACCCCCAGGCCAATAACAATACAGGTAGATATGACTGGCATACCAAGGTGACAAATCAATGGGGGACAGGGGAGGAGAGATGAGGAGAGACCCAATCACTCGGGCTTCCACAGGGACTGTTCTAGAAGGTAGGATTGACTTGGGGGTGATGGACGAACTGACAATGAGCTAGACTGGGAGGGGATAGGGAAGATAATTAGGAAAACAGGGAGGGGTTAACTTAACTGACAAAATTTTGCAACAAAAAGGTGGGAGGAGGCATGGTAACGGATGATGGACAGGGCAGGGACTAGGGGAATGGGGGAAGGGAGACTTGAAACTGACGCCATCTTTGACAATACAATCAAATACAAAAACAACATTTGCAAACTTAACAACATACAGAACTACAACAGAACTTCGACCTCGGCCCGCACGCCGACAGCTGCAGCCGCGCGCTGCCACAGTGACTAACCCTCACAACCTCTAAACATGAGTCCTAAAAAGTGTAACACAAAAATATCTGTGTGCAAACACTCTCTATATGCAACAAACTCAGTAAAAAAACATAAAACAAAAATTGCAATGCTTAAAGAAAATAACAATAACAAAAATTGTCTTCTCAAATAACGTAAACACTATAAATCCAAACTTAGTACCATGTACATCCGTGATGTAGCAAAAACTTACATGACTTCAGCCACAAGAATGCACTTCTGCTTTAGCAATAATGACGTGAGATGGCAGTGAAGAAACGGTGCTTAATATAGTGAAAAAGCTCCAAGCATATACAAATAGCCCAACACACGCTAAAATCGCAACAGTAAAAGTGCGTCTACAAAAATTAGAAGACAAAATAAAAAGAAAATCCTTAAAAAAATAATTTAAAAAACCTGCTCCAAATCTCAGCAATACAAATCAAAAGTTCTAATATCCAATGAAAACATTCCCCAAACAAGAAGAGAAAGTACACCCCATAAACTGAGCTGTAGTTCTTCCTGCATAATTTCAGAAAAGACGTGACAAGATGGGATGAAAAATCTACTACTACTCTAGCACAGGTGTGTAAATTGAAAAAAAAATTTAAAAAAAGTTCCACCAAAAAAACCCAGCTTCAATAGCCCATAACCAAACTGCCATATATAATGATGATAATGATATTTTCAATCCCATTAAAAAAATCCTTCCCAATCTAATCCTTTACATAAAATAGATAAAAACAAGGTCCCAGTAGTGCATGTCAAAAGTTTGTTAAAAAACAGTTTAAATCAGCTCTACCTCAAATACAAACAAACCCATTTGTAAAGGTCTTTACTCCAAGACCAAGTAACACGTAGTAAATAATACAAAAAAATAAAAAACGTAATGTGTACCTCAAAAAAAATCTAATTGTTAAGTAAAAACTATGTATAAATATCAATGTTCACTGAATATTACTGTCATTATCTGTATACAGCTGCATATAAAATGTATAATGTATTTGTTTATAGAGTTAAAATATATATTAGTTTTAGTAATAAACTAACAATATAAAAATAAAAAATAAAATATCGTATATTACCTATATAATGCTTTTAGCCCTGATCATGTGTTCTGTTTATACGAAGTAATAAGTTTTACACCTTTAAAACTCGTTCCAAAAAGTAAAAGAGAAAAATAAGCATGTAATTTGTTTTCAAAAACTACACTCACTCCTCCACATTCCTACTCCTAAACTGTTGTTGTCTGCGAATAGACAACAAAACAGAGTTCTCCTTTATTTTAGTTATGTATGACTAACCAAAGCAGAGAAGTTCCCTAAACTGTAGGTTTTTTTCCCTTTTCTCTAAACCTGTTTAAACCTACTCTAGACTAAACACCCAAAAAAACACCAGCAGCTTGCACCTGTGGCCCACCAGGGCGGGCCTGGGCTGTGACATTTCCAGTGCTAAAAAAATGAATAAAAAAACGAAGCCAAACTACAACCCAGAAAAAAGACTTTTCTGACTTTGTCATCTCTTTTAAAACAACAAAAAGTTTTATTATTTAATATTGTTTAAGTTTTATTGTTTAATAAACAATTTTTCCCCTTTCCTCCAAAAAAGTATTTTCTCCCAAACCAGTTAAAAAAAGAGCCAATTAAATCTGCTTTTCTAAAAAAAAACCCCTTCGAGAGTTTTCTTCCAAATTTACCCTGAACCAAAGAAATGCAGATGGTAAGTGATTTATAAATATTATTGTCTTCATAATTTTAAATACTTTGTAAGTCTTTATAGCAGCACTTCCTACTTAACTTTAAAAATCCCAAGTGTGATCTGAAGGACTGAATGCAAAGTGTCTACAGGTGTGAAAACAAATACCTGATCACATCTGACCCAATATGCCTCTTCTTGTTCAAGGACACAGATGTCAGTGAAAGACTTTTTCTCAGCACATGTAAGTTTCAAAGGATTTTTTCTGACATGATATACTTTAAATTGGGTATTTTGCATGGTTAAAAAGATCAGTATGCAAAAATAACATATTTTATAACAGGAGTTATGGTTCTTGTCAGGAAAGTGGGGTGCTGTCGGAATTCAAATCCTAAATGACACATGGAATAGAGTTACAAAATTTGATGTGGCAGGAGTTTTAGGTATGGTTCAATATAATGAAAAACAGTTATTGGGAAAACGTCATGTACTTACAGCTTGCTCTTCATACTGCATCTAATGTTATTTGTACAAGTATGTGAAAAAATCCACTTACAATACAGATCATCTTCTCTGTTGTTAAGCTGTGGCACTAATCTCTGCAACTCAAGGTTAATATAGAAACACAGAATAGCTTTAGACATAAGTATACAAAAAATAATTGGTCAAATGACCGAGTGAGTATGGAATTCTTTCTGTTTTTTAATATCATAGTGGAAGACCAGTACTAATGAGGGTGAAATATATAATGAGGTCAGTGAATGTTGTTTACAAATAAATCCTGAGTTTGAAATATTTCAATTTTGTCTCCATTGTTCTTTCCATATTTTTAAAGACAAAAATATTGTGACTTTCCTTTCTATCTCATGTTTCTTTACATAAAAGAGGATTGTTTATGCTCTTGCTATTCATTAAAGTAAAGTAAATTGAGTTTTCATTTCATTTGTTATCTCAGGGACTATTTCCCCAAGAAAAGAAGAGAGGAAAAATACTGCATAAACTTTATGGATGGTTGGCTCCTTCAAAAAAATCAGGAAAAATGAAAATTCAGAATTAAACCACAGATCATTGCATGAGGATGAGAATCTTTGTTTAAGATAAAAATAGTTGTACTCTGAGATTGCTTTAATATTCTTAAATACTTAGGGGTTAAAAAATAATGCATTGCATCTCTGAATCAACAGAATATGAAATTTGTCACTCAGCAGACAGTGAAAAAGTTAAGAAATTATTCTGAGTAAGATGGCCTTGGCTATATTCTGAGGCATGTTAACTGTCAGCAAAAAGTCCTTAATAGGATAATAGCTATAGGACAGTGTAACTGTGTAATTCAAAGACATTAACTTACATTTGAAATAGCAGATTTAAAATTTTATGCATATTTTACTCATTCATTTCTAATTATTTGTCCTCATATGAAGGAAATCCCAGAAGAAAAGTGGTGTGTTTTCCTTACAAAGAGAAGACAAAAGAAGCACAAATAGACCTGTGCATTCTTTCATTCAACTTGTTTTTAATTAAAAAATAACTAGGAATCAGGAGAGATAAAGAAAGGCAAGTACAACAAGCAAAAAGAGAGCAAGATCAAAGGCAGGACTAGCACTGGGTTTACTGCACAAAATAGGATGGGAGGTTTATAGATATGCATATGTTGAAGGCAGCAAATAGTTGTCAGAAACAATTTACAATGTGAGACCAAAAAAAAATGATGAAGCCATCACCACAGAAGTAGTAGAATGTCCTAATTATCATAATTAGAGAAATTAACACAGTCTAGTAAAGAAATGGTGAACATAAATGGAAGAAGTTGTTTTTGACTTAGTCCACCACTTTTGATGAACCTACATGGCTCACCTCACAATGTTACAAATGGAGAACTGTTCTAGAACTGCTCCAAACACATGAAGTAGTAGAATCTTATAATATCCTGAGCTAGAAAGTTCTCACAAGGGTCATTTAGTTTGAGTCCTGGCCCTGCAGAAGAATCCCCAAGGCACCCCAAGAATCCCGCCGTGTACCTGAGACCATTGCCCAGACTTTGAGCTCTGTCAGTCTTGGTGCTGTGACTACTTCTCTGGGGATCCTGTTCCAGTGTCCAACCAATTTCTGGGTGAAGAAACTTTTCCTGATATCCAGTCTAAACTTCTCCTGATGCATCTTCATGCCATGTCCTTGGGTCCTAATGTTGGTCACTAGAGAGAAGAGGTTGGTGCCTGCCCCTTGAGATTTGTTAAAAGTTCATACGATTCGTAATTACCCAGCCCTTTAATCTTTTGAGGTGTTTCTGCAGGGTCTCATTACCTTTGAGAGACTCAACAGCTCCTCCCAATTTAGTATCATCAGCAAACACTATACTTTCACTCATGTGCCTAAACCATTTATGAAGACCTTGGAGAGCACATAATCAAATTTCAATATGCATCAGTGAAAAAAACTTAAGAAGACACATGGAATAATGTTGATCTGTGAAAAAGGGAGTGTAGCGAGAGGGTGGAGAAGGTGCCTGGGGAGCCCGGCAGATCCCACAGTGTCCGCCGCTACAGGTTCCGGGGGCTGGCCGTGTGGCCACCCAGCCTCAGCCCGGTGCGGGGGCGAGTGAGGCTCCGGCCAGCCAGATGCCCCCTGCACGTCTCGGGTGCAGGATGCGGCACCTCGTAGGTCGCTCCCCTGACTGTCCGCGAAGAGGTTGGGATGAAGCACGCGAGGCAGCAGTTGGTCGCAGCAGGATAGGGTTTATTGTAGGGAGAACGGGAACAGGCAGAAAGGGAGGCTGCAGCTAACTGCCACTGGGTGTGGCATTACTGACAACTTAAATAACTTAATGAGAAGGAGGGGCCCGGACAAGATAGCCAAACAGATTACAGGAGCATAAGACAGGCATGAGACTGCAACCAATGAGGGGATGCAAAAGGGGTGGCTTCCCCACCTGCACCAATCACCCCCTGTCCCTGGCAGAAGCTTCCAGATCTTGGGAGTGGGCAGGGGGATGACAGACAGGTGGGTTGCCGGGCAACGAGGGGAGGGGAAACTGAGATAATAAGGAAAACAAGGAGGGGCGAGCAGGACTGATACAAAAGGGCGGGAAAAACCATAGCAACGGAAGATTGGCAGGGAGCTGCAGTAAGGTGGGGGAAGGGGGCTTGAGGCAAATCCACTTTAACTTAATAAGACTTTACAGCTTTCTACAACCAGAACGTAAAAACGCGCCACAACATCTCCCCCTTTTTTACACAAAAAAAGAGAAAGGAGGAGGAGGGGGTCGGAACGAAAAACTACAACAAACGGTTATAACAGAAGTCCAAAACAAAAGTTCTCAGGTGGAGTTCTCTTCCTCTTCGCCCTCTTCCTCTTCGCTGAAGGACTCACTGATGGAAGTGGAGTCTCCCGGGTGGTAAGCAGGCGGAGGTGTACGGAGGGTCATCTCTTCATATGTAGGTTCGGTTTCTCCGTATTGTGGTGGCACAGCGAGGGTGGACACTGCATTCACTTCCGGAAGAGGGAGGGAGCTCCGAATATATCTCTTTAGTACAGTCCAAATGATTGCTGAACATACCAATAACAAGATAAGGGACAACAGAGTATAAATGATGTCCTTAATAATGGAGGTGGCCCACCCCGACAGTCCCGAGCCAGAAAACAGATGATAAAGCCAGTCACTTGGCTCCTTGGTGACATTCCTGACCAGCTGCTCCATTGCGTGGACCTTGGCTCGCACGTCCCCGGCCTTCGATGTTAAATCAAAACAACAGAGACCTGCGAACTCCATGCACGAGTGGTGATGTAGGAGCAA
Source organism: Diglossa brunneiventris (assembly GCA_019023105.1). Lineage (NCBI taxonomy): Eukaryota > Metazoa > Chordata > Aves > Passeriformes > Thraupidae > Diglossa > Diglossa brunneiventris. Next base: position 2,308,497 of record CM032382.1, read on the forward strand.
GAGGTAATCGATGGCCGCCCGATTTTGTAGGGTGGCCTGCCTAGTGATTTTCTCTTCTTGTAAGAGGTCACTTAAGGCGGCTGAAGTCAAATTCGCTTGTTTAACTGCCCAACACTCCAGTTCACCCAATTCTCCCAGGGCCTTACTGACGGCCACCCAGGGCAACAATACAGACATTGCGATTCTTTTCGTGCGAGGCCAATGAACAATTTCGGAATCGCAATGGGCATCAAATCGCTCAACTTCTCTTTTGGTTCGAAATGCTGCACCATCTACTAAATTTAGTTCGCGCCAATGTTCTACTTGAGCCGTGTTGGGGGTTAACAGCGTCAGCTGCCCGATGGTGCAGGGACCACCGACAAGGAGAGAGGGGATGCCAGCCCAAGCCCCGGTCTCCGCAAATTAAATAATAACCTTTGGGAAGGGCACGGGGCCTACGGTCCACGGTGGTGGCGTTCAAGACAACGGTGACTTTGCCACTACACCAGAGCGGGCGTGAAAATCGGGGCTTTGGCCTTACTCTTATAAGATTTCCTGAAATTCCGGGGACCGTAGGGGGGTGGAACTCAACACACCAAGGCGCTTTGGCGGAGCCGAGCAGGCCGAATTCAAGGGGTTCCTGGGGCAGCCAAGGGAGGAACTCAAAGACGGGGTTCACTCTGGGGTTACCTAACCAGGCGCCCCAATCTAAACTGATGGGATAATTTTTTAGAGGGGTGGGAACCCCCACTAGGCAGGTTCCCAGTGGGCTTTCCGCGTCACCACCGTGCAGGCAGATCTCCTTCTGGCCAAGGGACTGTGCCAGCATCGACCAGATGTTTCGGTGGGGCTGGGCAACTGGCCACGGAGCCGCTGGTGGAATCGCGGCTGCGCAGGCTGCGAGCAGGAGCAGGGTCCGGAAGCCGAGCATGTCTGTCGGGTGGGCCTGAAAACAAGTAAAACAGAACAATTAATATTAGAAATCGGGTTTTGCCCCAAGGGGGGGGGTCGAGCAGCAGGATATTTCGAGAGGAATCGAGGGGATCCGGAGCTCGGGCCTCTTGGAAGGGACAAGTCTCCAGGCCCTAAGGAGCAGAGGGGTCCTGGATCCCGGGAAAAAGGAAAGACAGTCCGGGATCAAGGGGGTCTGGAGAAGGGAATGGGTCTGGGGGGTCCGGGAGAAAGCGTGTGGGAAGAAGGTAAAGGGCTGAGGGGTGGGCCTCGGACTCCGGGGGAGGGCTGAAAGGAGGAGAAGAGGGGGTAAGGGGCGATCTCCGCCTCCGCCGCCACGCTGCGACTGCCACCTTGTGGTGTTTTTGGAGCCGCGTTTCCTGTGCGGGGGACAAAAGGCCGGACCCAGCGGGAAGGGACCCACTTGAGACCCGAGGGAGTGGACACGCAAGCGTATCCCCTCCCCCAAGTCACAAGCTCAAAGGGTCCCTCCTGCCGCCAGGTCTCCGGGTCCCTCACCAGAACCGGGGGCCTCTGCTTCATCTGGAGCTTCCCACCTGCCCCGAAGTGCCTCACGATGGGGGGGTTGAGGCTGTCAAAAGAACAATTAAGAAAGTTTAGGGTATAGAGCGCCCGAGATAACTGGGTCTGAGGGGACTCCATCTTCATAGCCGGTGTTAAGTGCGAGAGAATTCGCTTAAGGCTCTGATGGGTCCTCTCGATCACGGCTTGTCCTGTGGGGGAATAAGGGATGCCGGTTTTATGTCTTATTCCCCATCGCTGTAGGAAGCCGCGGAGCTCCTTGGACACATACGCGGGCCCGTTATCTGTTTTTAACACTTCGGGAATGCCCAACACGGAGAAGGCCTGGATGAGGTGTTTCTGAACATCCGAGGCTCTCTCCCCTGTGTGGGCAGAGGCGAAGACAGCGCTGGAAAAGGTGTCTACCGACACGTGAACGTATTTGAGGCGGCCGAACGATGGAATTTTGGTGACATCTGTTTGCCACACCTCACAACTATGCAGCCCCCGGGGATTTGCGCCAGCAGGCAACGATGGCATCTGGTCCTGCTGACACTGGGGGCATGTGGCCACGATGGCCTTGGCCTGATCGCGCGTGAGGTGGAACTGGCGGACCAGACCAGGCGCATTCTGATGGAACAGCTGGTGGCTGATCTTAGCCTGTTGGAACACGTCTGGGAGTGGGGCATGCTTCACCACAGTGGCGAGCGCCCATTCGGGTTCTATCTCCACAGGGGCCGCAAGCGCATCAGCCCTGCGGTTGCCCTCGGCGATGAACCCGGGCAGGTCTGTGTGTGACCTCGTGTGCATCACATAGTACATCTGCTCTCTCCGGGAGATGAGCTCAACTAATTTCGAGAGCAGATTGTACAGGGCCAAATTTGAGACTGCCTGCAGAACCGCGCCCTCGGCGCGGGCGACTACACCTGCTACATACGCCGAATCGGTAACCAAATTGAATGGCCGGTCCTTGAATTTCTCGAATGCCCTGACGACAGCATCCAACTCAGCGACCTGAGGGGAACCCTCAACTACGTTAACATCCATCTCCCAACGCTGAGTTTCGGGGTCCACCCAAGTCATGACTGACTTGTGAGATCTCCCGGATGCGTCTGTAAAACACTGTCAGAGCATCGAGGGGGACACGACTCATCACTTTTTTCATGGAAAATTTGAAATGCAAGTCGTCACTAAAGAGGGGATGAGCTGGGCGCCCCACATCGACTTGCCCGGTGTAGTCTGCGAGAGCGAATTGAAGAACCTCGCTCTCTGCAAGCAGCTCATTCAATAATTTAGATTGAAGCTTGCCTGATTGTAGCGCAATTGGAATGTGAATGCGCGCGAAGTCACTACCCGCCAACTCCCTGATCCGAAGGCGAGCCTTACGGATCAGTTCTGCCACCAGCTCGTGTGGCCTTGTGATTCTCTTGGACCGGTGATGGCTGAGGAACACCCACTCTATGATCAAGAGGGGGTCCCCCGAGCCTCGGTCCTTCCCCTTCTCTCCCTTAGATGTTTTTAGGGACCGATCCCATTGGAAAATGAGACCGTGGAGGTGTGGCAGTCGGCCCATGCGCCACAACAAGGGAGCTCCTTGAAAAGATTGTTAAAATAAATTAAAGTACAAAGCAAAAACAGCTAATTACTTCCAAGTGCTAAATGGTAACATTACAGTTTACAGGCAATAAGGATTATATAAATTTGGTAAACCAGAAAGACTAGTGATGAAATCCTTTTTAACGCCTTGTAGTCGAAAAGCTTGCCAAAGAATACAGAAAATATATATGGCTAATGAAATTTTTTATCTTAAAGTTAAGAGAATTCTTTGTTTCACTGATTAGTTTGAAGGAGATTTAGGAATTCCAATGCTGCAGCATTTATTATAGGATGTGAATTGGAAAGGATTTTGTGCAGTGTCAGTAGAAGAGGATTTAGAACAAGACCTTAGAAGGAAGAGGAACAAACTGATGTCTTATGATATTAAAATTTGCAAAATAATCACATTTAATTCCATTAAAATCTATGAAATCAGGATATGTTCTAACTATCAGCTATCAGCATAAAAAATGAGCAAACACATTATTTAAAAAAAAAAAAAACCCAAATGAGGTCTTGCAAAATTTAGGAAAATGAACACTCCATCATGTCTGCATGCTGTACCAGAGAAATTTGTAAAAAATTATGATGAAGAATACCATTAGTTGACATTGGGATAAAAATAATGGGGAAGAATCAGTATAGCTGTTTCATGGGGAACCATGGCCAGCCTTCAGAGGAATCAATGAAAATGCAGAAGTGTTGTGCTGGACCTTGTTGTCACAAGGAGCAGGGACTGGTGGGGAATTGTTGTGATTTGACACAGGCCCAACACCAGGCACCCACAAAAGCCACTTGTTCACCCTCCCCTGGCACAGCTGGATTGAGGAGGTAAAAATTTAACAAAGGGTTCATGAGGTGAGATAAGGACTAGGAGAAAACATTCCAGGGGCAAAACAGGCTCAGCTTAGAGGTACAGAGTGAATTTATTAGTAACAGGGTCAGAGGAGGGTAATGAGAAGTAAAATAAGCCCTTAAAACACCTTTTTACCCCCAGCCCCTCCCTCCTTCCCTCCAACAGCACAGGGAGACAGGGCATGGGGGTTTTGGTCAGTCCATCACCCAAGGTTTTCTTCCGCTCTTCCAGGAGAGGAATCCTTCCCCTGTAAGGATGTGGGGTCCCTCCCACAGGAGACAGCTCTCCATGAACTTCTCCAGTGTGGGTCCACGCTCACGAGCAGCAGTTCTTCTAAAACTGCTGCAACATGAGTTCCTTCCTGTATGGGCAGACACTCCTCCCAAAGCTGCTGTGGCATGGGTCAGTCTTTCCCATAGGGTGCATTCCTCCAAGGACAGGCTGCTCCAGCCTGGAAGCAAGGGCCCTCTCTCCACTGGGTCTCCCACTGGATCACAGCCTCCTCCAGGCACCCATCTGCTCCAGCATGGGCACCTCCCCCATGGGCTGCAGGTGGATGTCTGTATTCCCTGTGCACCCATGGGCTGCAGGGCACAGCTGCTTCTCCATGGTCTTCACCACAGCCTGCAGAGGAATCTCAGCTCCAATGCCTGGAGCACTTCCTCCCCCTCCTTCTCCATTGACCTTGGTGTCTCCATGTTGTTTTCCCCTCACATGTTCTCACCTTCTCCTTTTTGCTGGCTTGAAAAAACTGCACATGCCCCACTTTTTTTTTTTATTTTCTTCCTAAATATGTTATCATAGAGATGTTATCAACCTCTCTTATTGGCCTGGGCTTTGGCCAGCAGCATGTCCATCTTCAGAGTCATCAGGATTGGCTCTGCCAGCCATGGTAGAAGCTTCTCACAGAAGTCACCTCTGTGGAGCCCCTGCTACTAAAAACCAGGCCATGCAAAGCCAACACAGGAATGTAAAGCTGCAGGTTGGTTGTGAGTGCATTGACCATGAAACAGTGGACTTAAAGATCCTGAGGATAGAGAGGAGTGTAAACAGGAATTTCGCTACCCTGAACAAGCTATCAGGAGAACAATCCTGGAAGGCCAGGTTGTGTGGGTCTTTGAGTCACCTGGTCTAGTGGAAAGTGTTCCTGTCCTTGGCAGAGGGTTGGAAATTAATGATCTTTAATGTTGCATCCATCTCAAACCTTTCAATGATTCTATGAACACTTATAAATAGAGAATGGGCTGATAAAATGAACTTTCTAAAAATATTCTCAAATTGTCTCATGACAAAAGCTCCACTAATAGATGGTTGAAAAAGAAGGGCAATGCTTTTCTAATTTAAATAGCTAGCTAAAATTTAGAAAATGTCATATATGTTGGTATGGAGTCAGGATTGGCAATTGATGAAAAATATGACATGACTCGAAAGCCTGGACATTGTGGATAGACATATCCAGACAAAACCTTGAAAGTTGATGTAAGTACATGTAGCTGTGCAGGTGTAAGTGTGATCCATCTTAAAGATATCAATGTAGGTAGGGATACATTGATCCCAAATGTTGCTCTGCTCTTGAAGTCAATGCCTCCAAGAGACGACCAGTTCAAGAGGTCAGATATCACAGTGAGAGGGCTGCATTGTAGTGGCTGGCTGCTCAAGGCTTTTCCCTCATGGAATCCTCTTTGTGTCCCATAATCAGGTGATTTTGTTGGTTATAATGAGGCTGGTAGAAGATTGTGGCAAAATAGCCAGTCCTGCACAGCACATAAAGATTATCAAAGAAATACAGGGCATTTCACAGCAATTTAAAGAAGAGGTGTGGTTAAATATTTCACACTAAATTGGTGAGCTAACCTGACAAAAAAAAGGAAATTTAAGTGAATATTGTATAACTGAAATTTAGGCTAGGCCATCAGGGATAAAACAAATGCAACCTCATTAATAACTATAAGACTGGGTTTATAGCTCATATAAAAACTTAGCATAGAAGTTTCTGTTTAAATTTTGTCAGTATTGAATAAATAAAAACAAGTTTCTGCTGACAAAATCTGAAATGCCTGGAAGCTTTTTTGCTTAATATCATTAATAAGATATGGCATATTCTTTGAAGTGTCCTGACAGGAGTTATACCTTATATATTATTCAGCTTACACTTACAAGGTTAATATTATGAGATGTTGGGCTATAGTTATACAGGAAATTTGGTGGACCAGCAGAGCACATTTTCACAAAGAGAGGAGAGGAGATTCATACTTTCTGCTTATAAATGGACACATAACCTATCAAAATGTTTTAGGATTTGCCAAGTGAAGGGTTAGCAAAAGGAAATATGCAAACAGAGTAGCACTAAAGTTTTCACAGTGGGGAGGAAAAGATCTGGAACTTCTGCTGGGGAAATGGGTGGAGCAGGTAGAAAAGCCAGGGAAGGAACCAGAGGCTGAAGTCTGAAATTTCTGCTGTCTTTCAAAAGTGAGGGCACAAATTCCTTGCCCCAAAGAAAAGGGCCAGACCCTCCCTCAGCAGTGGTCACTTCTCTGATGCGTGAAGAAAATTACAACAGACTAATGCAAGTAAGAAACTGCAATTATCTGTTCAAGTATCTCCTCACTCCAGCATGAGAAAGATGGGGAAGCTTCTTTATCTATATGTGGCATGTCAAATATTTTTCCAAATATGGCAGCATTAGGAAAACTCCAGTTTAACTCATTTAAATTTAAAATATCGACTTCATTAATGCCAATACCTGAAACAGACAAAAATTTTTTACAGCTTTAGCAGTCCCTACATCAAAAAATGGGAATTTGTAACATAATTTCATAAGGAACATAAAGTGTTCAGCAAAATATAAATTACAAAACCCAATCAAGTTTCTTCAAAACAAAATATATTTTATTCACCAAAATATAATTGCAAAGTAGTTGTGTAGAAAAATAGTGGTAAATTGCAATAGCCTTCCTCATCAGCAGTATTTTGACCAAATGCAAAAAGAGTTGCCTGTGAACTGGATAAGAGATACTGGTATGTACATGATTCTGGATCATAGAAGTATTTACAAGTTATTTATTAGTGGACTATCTTCAGGCGTTGTGGTTGTGTGCACACTATTAACACCTGGGAATGCTTTGAGCTCCGGAACTTGCGTATTTATTCTATTGGATGGGCTAAAAGAAAAAAATTGGAGCTGTTGAAATCAAGGCCTAAACATGGAGGTAGAGATAATCTGTACTTAAAAGAGTGTGAATTAAAAAGACAATCCCAAACATAGATTTGTTCAGGCCTGTACATTACAGAACTAAAGAACCTAGAGCTGTTGCATAAAAATGCATATTGTAAGGAAAATTCTAAGACCTGGATGAATATAGAAAAATTTTTATTCATCCTGGGAAGGTGCAATTTTAGTAAAGATTTATCTTGCTAGTATGGAAAATATGGAAATTTAGAGATGAGTGGGTTAGATGATGGTACAATTTTAAGATTGTGGCATTATATCAAGGAGACACTCCTTATTTTAAGCCTTTCATTCCTTATGTGTGATAAGAAAATGCTGAAATACTTTTATAAGCAAATATTTTCTACTGAGCTGTGTATTTTTTTTTTTTTTTTGTATGTATCTATTTATCTCCTGAATTTACGGTTGATTTTTTAAAGTTTTGATAATATTCATTCTGGTAAAGAATATAATTTCTATACCTCAATACTGTTATAATGCATATGAGATTGATCAGATTAAAATTCACATTCAAACAAGAATGTGAATATTGATAGCTAGACAACAAAGGAGACAAAAAATAGTAAATTCTATTCTACCACAACACGTTTGTTGGACTTTTGGTTGTCCCTTCATTAATATTATTCCTCATTTACAGTAGCATGAAAGAAATATCAGATTTTGCATGCCTTTATTTAACAGTCTCTCGTTTCTTCACAAAAATCTGTTTAATGATCTGAAAAACTAAACCCAGTGAAATTTACTTGTGTGTGTCATGCCATATGAGACTGAGGTAATTATTTTGTATGGTTCCTTGTGAAGAGATTAAAAAAACCTAAAAAAGAAGAATATTGCCTCACTTTACAAGTTGGATATTCTACAAACTGTATAGTTTTAGGTTTTACTAAAAAAAAAAATAGATGAGAAATGCAGATTTAAAAAGAGCTTCAGCTAAAATGCAAAAGGCAATTTTAAAACATAATGAAAAAGTACTTATTACCTTTATGAATTCTAAGTAACTTTGGAAAAAAATATTTTTTAAAAGGAGAAAAGGCTTTAGCATTATTTTTAGTTAGATATAAAAGCCTTTAGTAAGACCAAAGATTGCATCAGAAATGGAATTATTGCTATACTTAAGGAGGCACATTTCTAATTAACTGTCACCTAGAAAACTTTCTTTTGGTGTTTCTCATGACAGAGGTTGAATATAAATGTGCGCTTCTGATTAAAACTACAGTTAAGGAACAGTCTGAATTCTTATTTTAAGGGACCGCATGGCAGTATTCTGGTAAGAAATCTGTACATTTATTTTTGTGATGTAACAATTACTGAGTAGCAGTAGAATGAATTTAGAATATAATTATTATATTTATCTAACCTATTAAGGATACAGTGGAATACTGTTCATATATAAGGTCAGTAGTTAAAGGAGATGTCTGACTTCACCGAGAAGTTCACAGAAAAGTAAATTTCTTGATTCATATGATACAATAATTGCATTTTAGAGACAGAGGGGAGAAAACATTCCACATTATTCAGTGAGTCAATTTAATATTGTTTCTTGAAAATTCTCTATTTTAAATGTAATTTGATTATCCCTTTCACTTCTTCCCCCTGATATTTAAATAAATACTCTGCATTTATTTTCAGTCTCCAAGCTTATTATCTTGTACAATGCTTCAAAATTTCAGTTGGTTTAATTAACCTCTTTAACCAAACAGCCTTTGCTACTCTAGTCCCCTGGCCCATATCGCCGAAGAGCACAGTGTGACTAAGAACACCTTCTTGCTTCACCATAACAAATGCTGTATACGTTTCACAACCTATGTGGGCTGAATCTGTGGGTTTATAAAAGGAGGAACATCAAGAGAATAGCTGCTTTGCCTGTAAACTGTTTTAGATAAAAATTGTACCAACCAGTTATTGAGAATTCGGCTATTTAAATAAGGAAGAGTTTTCAGTTCTTTTTTCATTTGCTGGTTGACAGCCAGGATTGTAGCAGGATAATGTTCCTGCAGGGTGAGGGGTGAGCTTCAGTCCAAATATCAGGACAATTTTTCAAGGTTTTTAGGATGGCTTTTCACGTAGAAAGCTCCAGCTGAGTCCAGTGATTCACAGCCTCCCTTGGGAAAGATGCCCTGGACTCTGGACAGGTAAGTAGCTGTGCATTTCTTTCAGGCCATAGTTTGTTGGCTTTGTCCAATCTGATAACTTGGTGATGTGTTTAGTATTTTAAGAGTCCATTTTTTATGAATGTATGGAAATTCAGGGTGAATTCCTGACAAATCAAAATCACTAACATAATCCCCAGGATTGCTGTGAAGGGAGAAGTCATTCATTCATTCATAGTCCCTAGTAAAGGAAACGTTCAAATTTTCCAAGCCGATACATGTTATTAGATCAAGTTTCAAAACATCTGAAACAGGTATGAATGCAAATTAAATTTCAAGCAACGACTAACCACTCCAATTCTTATTGTAGAGAAATATAAAAGTGGATTTCAAAACAGCTCAAGGAGAATCAGTCCTCCTTCAAATAATGGTCTTTTTAAAGGTCTTTTTAAAAAACAGGTATTTTTACAGGTCTTTTTAAAAAATACAGGTCTTTTTAAAAACTTGAACACAGAAGTCTGGATGTTGTAGAAGGAAATTAAATGAAACAAAAATTTACACAAACTGCTTCTGCTGTGAAATCTTTGTGAAAGATCTCTTGGACACTGTCTACTTTGTGATCCCATTCTCTTCAATTGGATCTATGTTACTTAAAGTAATTAAATCCATAAGAATACATAGCCTCATTGTCAACTTCTACTTTAATTTCTCATCCCAAGTTTAATGTAGGAACCAACAGTCTATATGAATATATGCAAAATCTGGCAATCCAGTTTAGTGATTCTAAATGTAGATGTAGTTTGGATACAGAATATATAATCAGAGGAAAGCATAATTCTGTAGATTATATATCTAAATATCATATAATTTCATATAAGTAACTGAGGGACTATCTAGCCTTAAACTTTTCTGCCTGAAAATATTATTTTAGTTTTTTTGACAATAGTCCAGAGTTCTGCTTTTCTATTAGCAAAGAAACCCTTAGAGATAATCCCTGTAAACCCCAGTAATTCCTTATTTGTTAAAAAAAAAATAATCTCCCTTTAAACCTTCAAATCCAGCCACGAATCAACATCACAAATCCTACATAATGATCCAAAGAATATCCTGAAACCTCTACTGAGCTGTGGGCAGGGATAAATAGAGACCATAAATTTAGATAGATTTCAGTTGACCATGAAACCACAAGTTTAGATAATGAGTTTACCATTTATTAATCTTCTGCCAGAGAATTTTATGCTGGGGTGTATTCTTCAGCTTAAAAAAAATACATTCTTGCCCTTATTTTCAGGGTGGAAAGAAAAAAACAGAAATAATTCAAAATAGAACTATTATGTCATGTTTGTACAAATCAGCGTCTGTGCTAGGAACAAGGGTTTAACAGATGCACTTTGGTAGGAAGTCAAAACAGGCTTCTAATAATCATAATCTAAGCACCAATATTGTTAATAATCTCATTGCAAACTTTATTTATTTGAATGCCCAAGTTTACTTAAACAATAATCCTCATTATTGAGATAGAATGGGATACTTCATTACCAAACTACACTTGGATATAAGATACTTATTCCCAGTAGCAGAAGTGAAAGGATACTTTCCTGTAGCAGCTGGTAATACTGGCAATATTTTTCACAACATGGTCTTGTTGTTCTTAGTGGTTTTGATTTTTTCTGTTACAGTGCTTACTACTACAAAGCTCTTCTGTACTCTGCTCTCCTGAAGTGCTGCATGTATCCCAGGTATTTCTGAAGGAGCTGTTGCTTCTGTAGCATTTCTGGTCTGCTGCTGCAGCCACGAGATTTAGATGACAGACCAAATTTCTGCTTGAATATGGTTTTTAGATCCTTCCCTGATCAACTCAGAAGCAACGCAGAAAACTGTCAGTTCAGAATGAAAGTCTTGGGAGGGAAGCTATTCCAAGTCAACAAGAATGTCACATTGCTTTTTCAGGAAATCCAGGTAGGAAAAAACCTATCACCCTCTCCTCACTTTGTTGTTGTGGTTGTTATTTTGCTTTGCATTGCATCCAGAATTAAGAGGAAATAATAGGACTTTGTACATGGCACAAAGACCATCAGCCGCTGGGCATATTATCACCTCAGTATTGTGAGAATCACACAAATTTTTAGTTGGCTTTAACCTCTCCATGGGTACCTGTGTAAACTTATAATTCATGAAGATCTCTTTAGATTCTAAACAGAAGACCTAAATGTTTTCACATTGGTAGGAGTTACACACACAGTTACATCTTGGGTAAGTTCTCAATGTTTATCACAAAGTTTCATGACTATTAGAGGGTAAATCTTGCATTTTCAGTTTACAGCAGACTTTTTTATTCACTTATATTTTGAAGTTCTGACATTCTTACATTCTTTATTTGGAAAATGTTATGCCTCACATTTTATGGTACCTGGCATGGCTCTATGTCATGGAAGTGCTAGAAAGAAGTTATTTTGAGGTCTCTGCCTCGAAATATTATTTTGAGGCTTGTTTTGGAAAGACAGGATTCAGATAGGGTCAGTTTCCAGCTGAACAGTTAATCAGTCAATAATTGCTCCCATTATTACAGCAGCCAGCTTGATACTGGACTTTGATTAATAAAATATGCCCATTATTCCATTGTGGTACTAATTACACTGCAACTGCTGTTCAAAACTGAGCAAACTGTATCTACAATGTCATTTAATGAAACTAGATTTGACTAAAATATAACTTTAATGCTGCCTGTATAAATAGAAAGGCCTTGAGTCAGTGCTGGTGTGAAGTAACTTCTCTGTCTCTTTTCATTGTCTTTGAGGAGCCTGTCTTGCCATACTCTGGAAAATCAATGAAATAACAAAAAAAAAGGATGGGGGAGGAAAAGAAATAACTGTTAGAAATTCTGTATTGACCAAACCTCTGAATTTCAGAAACTAATTTGAGGTGTTAAGAACTCAGCCCGAATCAAATTTTTAAAATAGAATTCGGAATACTTATTACTTGATTACAGGACTATGTAGCCTTATAGGAAATATCTGCTTTTAAGAGTTTCACAGGACTTTAGATTGTAGAAAATAATCAATCTGAAACAATTTTATGTAAGCATCCTGCCACAGCATATAATAATTTTTGTTGAGCATTTAGATTTGGAGAGAAAACATTTATTTGTTGAAATACAGCAAAGCAGTTGAAAATGTTTTTCAGTTAACTTGATCCTGAGTAATGATGTGTTCACAAATCTTCTCTGATTAGTTGTACTTAAAAGTTTTTAAGGATTGGATCTTTGATTAGTGATTGCAGTTTTTGAAAAAGGTTAGATTTTTCTTCATTTATGTTCCTACATTGAGTTACTGGGCTTATTGAAAATATTTGGGTATTTTGGGGGCTACTTGTCTGTTCATGCTTCACCTTTTGTTGTGACACATCACACCTATTTTAGTCTGTTGTATCTTGGAACAGACACAATATGACACTGATGTAACTGACATAACATATCCTGCTGTTTCTTACAATGAATAATTTACTGCAAAAACTGGCTTTTAAGAAGCAAAATAGCTGTTATGTCACTGTTTATTTCACTGATATTCATTGGGTAAAATTACTCAGTCTTTATGGGTAGTTACCTCTCTGGAGGGATGCAAATAGAATTAAGACCTTCAATTGCCTTGGGTAGCAAAATGTATGAGTGAACATCCATGTTAAACAGATGTGGTACTAAATATATTTTTTTGTTTTAATATGAGTAATGAATGTTCCTTTTTCTTTTCAAAGATGCTATCATGCAGCATATTTTCCTAATTTTTATTTATATCTAATAATTGTTTTTGATTGTGATCTTTGAGCATTTCTTTGGAATATTAGTGTCAGTTGTAATACATTAGAGAACCTTGCTTGCATTTAAAATTCCTAAATCATTTAAAAATTAAGACACATAGCATATTATGCACTGTATATTAATACTTTATGTAAAACACTGCTAAGATGAATCAGTGAATCTAGGATGACTAATTCTTTGCTAATTAAGCTCTGTTCTTCCTGAGTGAACAGAATAGGATTACTTTGAGTGTATATGCATGCCAAATTAGAAACATCAGATCAAATTCTCCTCCTGTTAAATATAGATACTTATATACCATGTTGGATTCTACAATCAGTTAGGGCATTTTAGTTAGGGCATTTTAGTTTTGATGTTTCTGTCAAACTCCTGTGTATTGGATACACCTTTATTTGGAACGGATAAAAAATTATCTTTACTTTAAAAAAAAATGCAAGTTAAGGACCATATCCTAAAAACATTGAGCAACTCAAAAAGCAGATTTAATGCTATCACATTCATTCAGGAATGAACTTTTCTACTGTCTGGATGGACGACTAATTGCAGCTCCATTTTTTGCACAAATAGGGCTTGACCTTGCAAGACAGTGTATCAGACCTGGCTTTTTCATAGAGTGATGATGTGGCTCAGGGTCTTATACTTGACATTAAATTGGATGTCCAGTCCTTCAGTATTGTCTATGCCCTTGTGTAACCATAGCAGCAAAACAAAGTGAATAATTTGTGACATCTGATAGTCCAACTTGTCCAAAACCTGTAATGGCTGTACAATTCCTGCGTTAGTGCTACTTCAATTGCTCTCTATTCTGCCAAAGGATGTAGCCTGACTACTTAACTACCTTTTTTTTTTTGCCTTTTTCTTTCATTACAGTGGTACTGAATTCGTAGTGTTTTGCTTTCCAGGGATTGCTGTTTCTTTGATTTGTTAAACGCCACCATTTAAAGAGCCCTCCAATCTTGTGAATTTTGAATTTCTGTAAAGAGCTCAGGGATACCATTTTGTTGCGTTTACATATATGCTTTCTCAAAATGTGTTGCAATTTTAAAGTTCCTGAAGTATATGCCAAAATGTCCTTTATGGACCTGTGTAGGTACAAACTTGGGAAAACATTTACTACCTGGGTGTCATTAGGATGAGCTTTTGGCAGTGTTTTGCTCTGTTTCAGCAAGCTGACTAATTTCCGAACTCACATGTAGATAAAGTGTTGTTGTAACCATTTTGGAAGATGAGGAAATGTTACCAAGGAATGACACTATTTTGCTGGTATTTCTAGCTGTTGGAGAGAAATGTCAGAGCCTGGCGTTTTGAATAAGTAATTTCATCATATGATAATTTCTTAAGAAGTGTCTTAAATCCTTCTTTTGTCATATTATATTTTGCTTTTATGTTCAGAAGATAGGAAAGAAGAGTGTCTTCACAGTTCTTTTACGATATCCCCAATTTTCTGCAAAAGCTAGAAGTTCAAGACTTAAAAGTTTTTCAGCATCTTCATTTTCTTCTCACAATGTAGATTTTGTTCTTATTGCCTTTAGTATGGCAGTTGCAGAATCATTTTAAAGCAGTATATTTGTTACAAATGCATGAATCAGTGCATTTCTCCTACCTTCTTTGTATCTTTATTTGGTTGGTAAAATAACAGTGTTATGGGACAGCCCTTCATTCTCTGGCCTCTTGTACTGAAGAATGAATGAGTGAGAGTCTTGATTACCTTACTGATAAATCTGGTTAACTGTTATATTAATTAAAATGTGGGGGTTTGAGGCTATTCTGAACTATTTATATGTGATTTAACTCATATCAGCAGCTAATTTGTATTTAATGCAAACTAATGGGTTTTATGTAAATGGAGCATGTGGCAGTCTATTTAAAAAACAAATTATCTGTAGTTCCATTTCAGTTATTTTAATTAAATTTAGAGTGTGTGTGCAGTGGGGAGGGATAAAGGATGTGTTATATATGAAGTGTTGATGATTAAAACAAATTTAAATATATAGAATAAGAAACAAGTGATTCTCTTAGCAGAAACACCTATTCATTTTCTGACATTTGCATTTGCTGGGAGAGTAGATACAAGATCAGGCAAGGGCATGTGCCTAGTGTTTTTTGAATTGAAGAATACAAATAATTCTTTGAGCTATTAATAACAATACTGTGAAGATTAGCTTCACATTTATAAAATGCTTTGAGAATTATTGGTAAATTACATTCTGAACAAATGACAATATTGGATGAAGGAAATTGGCAATTATTTACTGATTTTGTTCCTAAACTACTATGTGAATCCCAGGTATTACCTTAGAATCAGTGAAGCCAATTATGCAATATGATGGCTGCATTGGTTGTTTTAACAGCAGAAAATAAATGATTTTGATATTTTTAGCACAAACACAAATATTACCAACTGGTTTTGAAACCTGAAGTGATTAGATAGTGATAGATATCACTATCTTGTGCCTTATTTGCTAGAATTTCTTGAACCTGGCTGAATAAACAGATTCCTTGTATTTTTGTTTACTGTTTACTGTTCTGAGTATGTTTGCTCACAGTATCAGTTCAGCTTCTTTGTGATTTTGTGTCACCCAACACTGACCGGTCTGACAGATTTTGATAAGAAATTCTGTAATAGATGAAGATATTTTCCAAACACTTCTCATCTTCATTGTTTCCAGGCTTTGGCAGGACATTATTTTTATTACAACTCTCCACAGAGAACAGTTATTGTTGTTCATATTAACTGTTGCCTGTGGAGAAAAGCTGTAAAGGTTAGAAATATCTTTCCAGAAGCTTAAACTGGGTCTTCATCAACAATTCTGGTATATCCTCAACATCTTGTGTACAAGAAGTCAGTCAGTTGCTAAACTGAGTTAATATTTTAGCGTCATCAGCGATGGAAAGGTCAACTAAAAACAACTGTTTGCTGATGTTAATCCTACTTCCACTGATTGTCTGACAGATTCTCTAATTTCAAAAGCTGCAGTGGGAGCTTTTGCTTTTTTCCCTTGGTCCCATTGCAAATACCATGACTTTTGTTAATTCCTCAACATTACAGGGTTTGTTCAGTTGAAATGAAAACTCACATTTGGAAGAGGAAAAACTCTGATTTTGCTACAAACTAGAAGATCAAGTAAAACCTCCTAAGGTTTTATTCTCCAAAAAATTTCCTCTTGAAATAGGTTATTCTAATAAAAAGGTACTTAATCCAGATAAAAAAAGTAGATCAGCACATTTTTTACCTATGTTTACATATGAAGGTATGTACCTAGATTTGCACACACAGACCTGATCAACATGCAGTGTTGGTCATGTTTAACAGATAGCAAGACTCTTTCTTTATTCTGTTCTGCTAATGAAACAAAACATAAACATATTATTTGAAAATAATGAGGGTTTATACTAAATTTTAAAATCCAGCAATTGCCTCTATGATGTACTGAATAAAGACCAAAATAATTTAAACACTGGCTACAGATGTTATGAAATAAAAATAACTTACATATTGAAAGAGTTATTTACAAAAGGCAATGCCCATTTTCTGTCTCTCATATGTGAGCAGAAGCTTTGCTTTGCACAGAAAGGGTGAACTCATTTAAACATGATGCCAGAGTATTTGCCCAACTGATCTGGCTGAGAAAAAGGACAAAACTACTTGGTTGCTATCAATATATAGGACAAAATGCTGGGAAAAAAAAATAAGCAAAATGTATAAAAGAAAACATAATATATTGACTAGTGAAAGTTCCTTAAAGCATTGAGCTTTGAGATCTCCTTTTCTATCCTCTCTGCCCCTTCCACTATAAAATACAGTTTGCCAGACTGCTTTTTGCACAAGACTCTCAATTTTTATTTTTATGTTAAAAAAAAGTCATAAAGCAATATATGTGAACAAATCTCAAAATGCAGGAAATAATATTAGAAACTGAGAAAAATTCTCCTATCTAATAATATATCTATAACTCATAGGGCTTCTGCTGGTCAGAGATATTTGCCATGATTGATTCTTTTCTTACCTCACCGACCATTTCTCACTAACTCTTGCCGGTCTTGTGAGTCTTTTTTTCTTCTTTTTTTTTTTTTTTTTTTTTTTTTTTTTAATGATTTGGAAGATTGGATTGGCTGTATTGCAAAAACTCTGATCTGTTGGTCATAAATTGATGCCATATTCAAATGTTTATTTTGGATGATGGGATTTGCTGAAATCATGCATTATTCCATGGATTTGCCAGTCATACTGAGTTGGACTCTGCAGTTATATTTTGGGATTATTTTGTGCTGTCTCACTGTCTTGGTTCCGGATGGATATTTAGTCATGGATGAGAAATAATTTACTTTTTTTGGATTATGTGTGCTATGATATTATCAATTTATCAGCATGCAGGACAAAGCCTTACCTACTGTTATGCCAATGAGATCCCTGGTTTTACAGCTGGTATCTCCCTATATACCACAGCAGAAATACCCCTGTATACCTGCAATGTCCCTTAACCCTTACGTAATTTTTATCTGTATTAAAATATTGTCCTCAGAAAGACATCTAAGAATTAGATTTTTATTTGTATATGTTTGCCCTAGTGAAACCATATGGTCAACTCATCTGTATTTTTATTCTGATGCTTAAAGCATCTAATATGTACTGCAAATATATCAAACATACGCTTATATTTTTTCAAATTTTTTTATTATTTTGTGTGCTTCAAGATGTTCACATATGCTTTTATATCTCTAGTAGTCCACATAATGAGTAAGAGGTGGCAGTCTTACACAAATATTTGGAGGCTTCATACTTAATATATTTCAAATGTCCTCATTTGTGATATAAGGGAAAACTGTTTTTATTCAGAGAGATATTTAAGAAACCCTGGAGCTTTCCTTTCCTTATCTTACATTAGACAATATGAAAGAATTTCTGTTATAGGTAACTGTCATTCTGTCACACTGAAATCATGTCAATTAGAGACCTAAAATGACTTGAATTGTAACCCAGATGATGATGGGTATTTAATAAGAATATGTTTCGTGACAAATTTGTGTCAGAATCAGGACTCACAGAGGTTCATTTAGGTTAGAAAAATCCTTAAGATCATTGAGTACAGTTGTTAATCCAGCACTGCCAAGTCCACCACTAAGCCATGTTCATAAGCATCACATTTACAAGTCTTTGAATTCTTCCTGGGTTGGTGACTCAACCACTACCCCTGGACAGCCTGTTCCAGTACATGATGACCCTTTTGGTGAAGAAATTTTTCCTAATATCTGATCCTGGGGAACAACTTGACACTGTCCTCTTTCCCCATCATTTGCTGCCTGGGAGAAGAGATCAATTCTCACCTGTCTACAGTTTACTGTCAAGGGGTTTTGGACAGTGCTAAAGTCCATCCTGAGTGGACTCTAGGGCTGAACATCTCCAGCTCTCTGAGTTGCACCTTACCAGACATATGATCCAGACCCTTTCCCAGGTCTGTTGCCCTTCTGCATACACTCCTGCCCCTCACTGTCCTTTCTGTAGTGAGAGGTCCAGAATTGGACACAGGGTTTGAGGTGCAGACTCACCAGTTCTGAGAATGGGGGAAGGTCACTGTGCTGGTCCTGTTCCTCATTTAGGCCAGGAGCCACTGCTCCTTGGCCCCCATGGCATTGTTGGCTCATGTTCAGCTGCTGAGCAGAGCAGCTTTCCAGCCCCAAGTCTGTAGTGCTCTGTAGGGTTGTTGTGATTCAAGGGCAGGACCTGATATTAGGTCTTGTTGAATCTCATTCCACTAGCCTTGGAACATTGATCTATCCTGTCGAGATCCCTCTGCAGAGCCTTCATACCCTCTGACAAATCAACACTTCCACCCAACATGGTGTGGCTGCAAACTGCAAACTGTTAGCAAACTGTTTGAGGATGCACTTGATCCCCTCATGCAGACAGGACAAGAAGGACTAATCCCAGCACTGACCCTGGGGAACCCCACTGGTGACTGTCTGCCAGCTGGATGTGTGTCCATTCACCACCACTCTCAGGGTCTGTCCATCCAGCCAGATTTTTACTCAGAAAAGCGTGCATATGTCCATGCCATGAGCAAGCATTCATGCAGTGAATAAAGAAATAAAAGAATCACCTAAAGAGGGACGTGAAGAGATGCTACTTTTCATTTTGAGTGACCACAGACTAATAATAAAAAAAAAAAGTGGGAAATTTTATGTAAATATGGAAAACAACTAGATTAATTCTGACATTTTTATTAGAGAAAAGACTAAATTAATTTTTCTGGAAGATTGTACTTTTTTTAAGATTGTGGTGACATTTTCTTTCTTCCAGTCCTGAGGAATCTCTCCTGACTGTCATGCCCTCTCAAAGATGATTGAGAGTGGAATAGCAATAATGTCCATCTATTCTCTCAGCATTCGTGGGTGCATCCCCACAGGGCCACAGACTTGTGGATGTTAAGCTTGACTAGATGGTTTCTAACCCAATCTTCCTCAATCAAGGGGAAGTACTCCTTTTTTCAGGCCTTCTTCCTGGTCTCCCAGGTCAGGTGTTCCTGAGGCCAGCCTTTATAGTGAAGACTGAAGCAAGGAAGGCATTCTTAGTCTTATCTGCAACTTCTCTTGCAAGGGTGCCTGTTCCATTCAATGGTGGGCCTACATAGTCCCCACTATATTCCTTTTGTTATTGATACATTTGAACAGGCCCTTCCTTTTATTCTGGATGTCCTTAGCCAGACTGAATTCCAAATGGACTAGTCACAAATGTGATTGCTTTTCACTGAAATGGTGAAATCATTTACACTTGAGTCTCTTCCATTTTCAAGAGGGCTACTCAAGCAATAGGGTAAGAGAATGGTTAGCCATGGCAGTGCTAACCAGGGTCTGGTAAGTTTAAGATTCAAACACATTATTTATTTCCATGGTTATCACTGTCTCGGTTATCAGTAGAGACCAACACTCACTGGGGAGAAGATAAGGTTGCTGGCAATATTGTTAGCACTTGCAGGAATACTTCACAAATCCTGTTAGAAATGTCAGCATTTTTTTGTGAGAAAAGAAAGTATTAAGCTGTGCATCTAGTCTGAAGATTTCTCATTTTGGTATCCTGAGAATGAGGTTTTGGGGAAGGTAGATAGAGGGGCACATCACTAGGGAGTCAAGAAAAGATAAATGTTTTATTTTGTGATATTGGAGTATGTGAGGGCTAGTTATGAGTCTGGTCAATTTAAAGGACCAGGTACAGATGAAATGGATCCACAGTGATAGTTATTTCCAACCTGAAGGCATTGTCAAGATAATTCCAAGGCTTGCATTACCATTTTCTCACTACAGACTTAGACTTTCAGCCCGCCCAATATGTCAGCAGAGATGAGCAGATGATGTAAAAAAATTTGTGTCTGCAGATTATGTTTTCTTGGTTTTTAAATAAACAAACTGGATTGAACTTTTGAAAAAATTACCACTTGAAATTCACTGAAAAGCAGTACAAGCGCATTCTGTGCCTTGTCTCTTAAGAGTTCAACTGTTATAGTGATTTAATTCCTTCTTCTACACAATTTTCTTTCACATACTTTTGATTTTATTATGTAATTAATGATTTCCACTAAATCAATATGCAATCTAAACTACTAATAATTCAACAAACTTTCATTAGGCTTAAGAGTAAGGGTACAATAGTCACTTAGCTCTGAAATGAGAAGGAAAAAAATACAGACATTTGTTTCTATAAATTTTGTCTACATCATTTATAATGAATATGTATTTCTTCCACTATACAAACAGTTAATGTTGAGAACTAAGTTGAAAGCACAGTATAATAATAACAACACTTTGTTAAAAAATAATTTCTCTCTTTGTCTAATGTATGTACATACTCTATTTCTTTTATGGTTGTTTTGTAATAATGCAAGATGCATGCCATTTTTATTTTTAGTTAAGATTCATCACAGAGGAGCTCACTTTATACTAAAAATTGTGAGCCATCCTCTAATCACAGTCTTCAGTGTGATTCAATGGGGAATTTTGTTAATATCTACTATACAAATTTGTCAACCATAAAGAGGGGAAAAAAGAGTAATGATTTCTGTTGCTGCATTCTTTTAGTTTGCTTACTTATTCCCAAGTGAAAACGTCCAAAGTCTCTGTGTTCTCTTACTCACATTCCAAAGAAATTAATGTTTCCATACTTTCCATATTTTTTGAAGAGATACATGAAAGCTCTGTTAAAGTGGGAAAAGCTCCTTCTGCTGCAATGTATTTCTCGAGGATTTTCAGAACTAAAAATAGTTATCATTTGCAGAAAGAGGGACAGGATGTGATTGCTTTCCTTTATGTATAATGAGCGTGTACATGAAATAAAACCATTGTCTTGTCTCACAAATTGTGTAGTACATCTGTGAATACCTTTGCATTGCCTTTGAAACAATGCTTGCCTGAAGGCCTTGCCTGTTGGTATCAAACAAGATACCAGAGACTGGATCTAGCTTTTCTTTCACAGATAAAGGCATTGACAATAATGTATTCCAGTCTGATATAAAAGAATTATCTCTTATCTTTATTTTAATCTGATTACCTTTCTTCATTTAATCATTAGTTTCTATTGACAAAGAACCAAACATGCTCATTAGGTGTGGTGAGACACAGTAGAATCAATGTATACATAAAATTAAAGGGTAGAGTCTCTAAGTATTTAGACTAAAGATAAACCAGAAACCTATAAAATGCGAAGTCTTATTGATAAAGAATGGCAATTCCTCCTAGCAGGCATATCCTTTTAACAGATTTTAATTTAGTGTGGTGTCACTGCTTCATGGAGCAATGTTTAGCTTAGCTTAGCTTAGAATATTGGCTTCTCTTAGAGCTCACAAAGAACAAAGGATATTTATTAATAATATATTGACTTTAATAGAAGCTTTATTTCTTAGTCATGCCTTGGTCAAATCTACTTTATGTGTAAGACACAATTGTAAGTATGCTTATAGTTAGTTATAATGGGATTTGAACTAGAGTGTGTTTTGGGAGGTAGATAAAGAAGGGTCTGAAGTAGATGGAAAATATGAACCTAAGAGTCAAATTGTGAGATAAGGATGTATTTTACATTTGGGGTCACATTTGCTTGTGAGACCAAAACATTCTGGTGGTTAGAAAGGTGTGTAAAAGCACCAAGTACTTGGAAATAATAAAACATGAAATTTAAAAATGTATGTTACAGTCCTTGAAACATTAAGTCCTTGGTTATATTTGGCATATCTGATTGATGCTGAGCTGAATACTGCTTGGTGATATGCTGCTACCATGTCACTCTATCTATGCAGCCAGTGTATAGGGAGTATCTTTTTTTCACTTGATTCTCTCACGTTATACCTTCAGTGATGCTTGTGTACTACTTCCCCCCCAAATCTGGGCAAAAACATATAAAAGCCTAGAGGATACAAGTATCTGTGATCTAACTCTTATCAGTGAGCCTTTATCAATTTCGAGGTCAATGCTGTGATGGTGGTCATTTCAAAACAACTGCAGCTTGTGGAGTCACATTTGACATTTTGCTGACAATCAGTCTCAGTTTTACAAGCCAACAACCAACCACTAAGCAGCTTTTGCAAAGGTTTTGGCAAGACCACCAGCAGATAAATTCATACAGCTGCAATGTGAAGACAATGAGAAGAATGAGAAGGATGCTGACCAACTGCTTCAAT
The DNA here is from genome assembly GCA_019023105.1 of Diglossa brunneiventris. Lineage (NCBI taxonomy): Eukaryota > Metazoa > Chordata > Aves > Passeriformes > Thraupidae > Diglossa > Diglossa brunneiventris. The sequence continues at coordinate 2,331,196 of CM032382.1, forward strand.
CAATTTCTTGGATTGGTTTTTCTTGGTGCAGCAGTGTTTATGGGCTCACAAAACAAGCACTGAATGACATTTTGAAATTGTTAATGGAATATTTTTGAGGATTTTGCATTGATTCTTTCACATTTTCCTTGTGCACAAGAACACATTAGCCTGAAAGCCCTAACCTGTTGTCTTGCGAAATCTGCCACCTTCCATTGCAGTGGATTATAGATCAGCTGTTGTAGGCAGATAAAAATGGGACTATTATTTTTATTATTTTTAATTTCACAGCCAAATTCCAGTGGACATATAATTTTCCTTGTACTGTATGCAATACTTTTACATACTGCCTAGAAATATAAAAAAATATTCCACGATCTGGTGTAAAAACTAGTAGTGTGATTTCTCTGTATGCCATAAAATTTAATTATCCTTTCCTCTACTTTTTTTTTCTTATTGAAAATGCTGTTTCTAGGGACTGTCATACTTATATCACATGGAATATGGATATGCTATGGCCGGATTAATAATGAAAATTTTAAACTATGGGAGCTGTTCATCACAGTTGATTAGAATAATTATTTTCTTTAAACCCCAAACAAGATAACCCAAAAAGACTCAGTAATTGAAGTAAAAGTAACCCTGAATATGAGTGGTGGTAATGAGACAGTTCTTAAAGCAGTGAAAACAGTGATTTGAAAAGCAACAATCCAAATTATCAGCTTCAACTACCTTATTTTAAATATTTTAATATCAAATGTTAATCATACTTGAGAGCAATGGAACCATTGAAAAAATTATATTAGCCCATTAAAAAGGTATTTGAAAATATTTTTTCAAAATTTTTTTCAAAACCTTTTTTTCTTGTGGGAAAGAGCTGTTTTTAGGTTTTTCATAGAAGGTGCTGCTGAGAGGCTCTGGGAGGTAGATCTCCATGACAAAGCAACTCACAGGCAATGATAAATATTAGTGAGTTTGTGTATTCTACATGGATGATTCCACCTTCTGGAATATTTTTCCTTCTAGAAGTCTTTATTAAAACATCTGTCCTTGGCAGATAAGATCTTTAAGGCCATTGAAGTCTGTAGTGAGAGGTGTTTGATGATATTTTCCTTCCTGAGTGGGGAAAGAGCATGTCTCAGAGAGATTTTCTGGGTAATTTTAGGAAATTTGATAACTGCTCTTTGGATTTTTCTATGATCCTGAATCTCACAGATATGTGAACTTCATGGCTGTATCAGGAACTTTCTTACCTTTAAGACTTATGTTCCTCTCTCTATGTCTTTCCTGAGAAATTTCATTCATTGCTGAGTTTGGCCTTGACTACTCATGTGTCTAAATAAGGGTGTGCAATACTGTGTGTGACTTGTACATATAAGCTCCTGGAATGTCTGAAATAGACTCAAGATCTTCACCTAGTCTGCATTTTGTGCCTATGAAACAGGGCTGGTTTTTGTACCTGATCTCTTTTCTCTCCATCTGGCTCCAATTAAGGGTGGATATAGCTAAGCATGTTGTGTATTGACACTTTTCATCTAACATTTAATCATTCATCATGCAAAAGCTTCCCCTTCCCCTTCCCCTTCCCCTTCCCCTTCCCCTTCCCGCCTTTCCCCTCCCCTTCCTTCCTTTCCCCACCAAGTTGCCTGACACCAATACAAGCAGATAGCACGCATATTTAGAAAGGCTAAAGGGAATCCTGCAAGATGCTCAGATGCTCATTGATATTACTCAGCTGAATGGTCCCAGCTGGCATTCTACATGCATCACAAGGCATCAGCACTGATCTTGGAATGAGCAGCAACCATTTCTTCCTTCCAGTGTCTGAGCCACAAAAACGAGATGTACTCAGAAACTGTGTCAAAGTAGATGGAATTTTCTGAGCACTCTTTGGGCCATCTGGGATTAAAAAATATATTGCATCTCTTTGGTCTCAAAGATTGACAAGGATTTCTGGATTTCTGCATATTTGTTAAGATGATTTAATGTGAAAACTTTCCTATAAATTAGTGCAGTTGAAATTACTCTGTCTGCCTTTTAAGAAATCTGGACTATATGAAGTGTTACATGTTTTGAAATGTACTTTATAAAAAAGTTGAGAAGTGAACTGTCAGCAAAGATGGAAAAAGACCCCCAGGTATGTATTAAAATACTGTGGTGGCTATACAAACTGATGCAGCGTCTTCTGTTCTTCACATTCAGTTATTAAATATATAAGGATCTGATTTTTCTGTCAATTCTAATTACTGTATAAGAGAGTGCTGTGCTTGCTAAGGAATGAAGGGTGTTGGTATGTCAGAATAGGAGAGGTAACATGAAAAGGGAAATGGGGATGACAAGTGGGAGAGTTACCACTGGGCTAAAACTTCTAAATGTATGTAACCCCTGTGACTGATAACAGATTCCCACCCACCCACCATTGAAAACAACTCCACTATGAAGTGCTCCCTACAAGACTGTCTCACAACAATTCCTATTCAGCTGCTGCTGAATAAGTAGGAGTGGTCCAGTTCAGGAATGCCTCCCATCACAAAGAGCAGGGAAAAGAGATCTAGAGAAGGTTCTGATGACTGGCATCTTCTGCTTGTTTGTGCATTATGGCAGGAGTGGCAAGTGCTGAGAAAAAGTATTGTGGCAGCTCTCTTTTTCCCATCAAATCCTTTCTAAAAGAACAAGCATGATAAGTATGAAGCAGAAGTATGAAAATAAGCATTAAAAAAATGGAAAGTAGAGCTGAACTGTTTAGGTAAGGTTGGGGGTTTTTTTATCTTTTTTTTGTTCCCCTTCCCCCCTTTCTTATAATCATCAACTGCGTGGAAAAAGTGTATAAAATACAGTATATGGTCACATCAAATTAAACACACTCCATTAGTATTCAGAAATACCTATCTTAACAAAATCTTATCCAGGCCAACTCATCACTGTGTAACAGGATTACAGTGTGGCTTGACACTGGAAACAGCATAGAGATAAGTAGAAGAGTCTGTCCTAGTAGGGTGCTAAGCAGTAGGGGATATTAAGTTAAGGACTGTCAACAAATATGCACAGTACAGGTACTTGCTTTTCTTGTAAACAGAAGCTAAAAAACTTTCAACAAGAGCACCTATTATTTTTGCTTATTCACTTTACCTTGAGCAATTTGGCATGAACACAGTGAAAATCTGAGATTCTGCTCAGAGAGATGTAGGAAAATCATTCTTGCAGATTGTCAGAACTTGACTGAACATGATGTAACAATCTGCTCTGACTGAACTGCTTTTGAACTAGAACCAAACTAGATAACTTTCGGAAGTCACTTTTGAGGTTCTGTGATTCTACTAAGTATCACATGAATGCTGTCTTGTATGAAGGCATTTGAGTTAGCCAAATCCTAAGGGGTAGGGAAACTCCTAGGGTAGTATACTAGTTGTGTGATATTTTCCCCCCTAGGGCTTGACAGGACTATGTACAGGTATTAAAGGAAGTTAAGTCATAGATTGAATTTGGCATGTCAGTGCATAGTTCCCCACAAGATTTTGTTAACCCTGAGAATGAATTATGAAAATAAGGAAAGTTTGGCCTCTGAACATGGAATTGTAGAATCATGAAGCTAAAAAAGAGAGGGAGTTGCTAACCATATAGAAGAGTTTTGGGGGTTGAGCTGGGCCCACTGGACACCGCAGTCAAGACAAATAGGAGGTTCAGTGCCTGGTTTGAGAACCACATGTAGATTTAAGCTTAGGATTACCTTGTGATCACTGACAGCAACAGGACCTGGTCATTTTGATAAACTGATCATGGAATCTGAACAATCAAGAACTGTGCTGTTCTTGATTCTTTGGCTGTTTAGTATGGGATGTAACTGAAGGAACAGCTAATTCCATGTGCAGATGTATCCTTAATTGAACATCTGTAATTACATATGAGCAGTATTTGAGGTCCACTTTCCTTAATAAGTTTGTAGATACAGATTTTTCACTTTAGTTGCTAATATGTTAAGACTTTTTCCTTGTTGTATTTTAAGGCTATTGTTACTGATCAAATAGCAAATTTTAGTCAATCAATTACAATAAAATTATGTAACTAATGTTACAAAGATACAACTCCGAGAACAGTGAATGATACTATGTTAATTTGCCAGTGATTATGGGTGAAGGGGGATGGGAGAGGATAGATTTTCTCACTTTTTACTTCTCTTAACAGTTAAAAGAATTAGTTTTACTCCTCTGTGATGTGGTGTCTTTCCCTGTCTTGCTTACCACTTTCTCCACCACCACCCCCTGCACCCAGCACAAAATATATGCACAGTGCTACCATACAATGTATTGAAATGTGGATGGTTTCTTGATATTTCCTTTTTTCCCCCTCTATCTGCGTCCTGCTCCCCCAACTGTAATCTTTCTGTCTTATTCCATGCATCTTTTTTTCTTTAATGAAGCATTCTTCAACTTCATGAATATTCTTTGATATTCAAGAAAGAATATGGAAACTTGATTCTAACTACAGGAATTCCTTGGACTGCTGCATGTAAGGGAATGAAGTATTAAGGCTGACAATGTTAACACAAAAACAGCAATAGAACATTATTTTAGGCATTAAATTACATTTCAATTTACTTGTGTCACTTCACAACTGAATGCATTTTGAATTTACAAGACTAAAATAAAAGACACAGAAACAGGCAGGAGGCTCCACTCCCATCCTTTCAGTCTTGTTGTGGACACTCATCAGCATTTCATGTGGAGCCTCATAAGTCATACAATGTTCACAAAATTGAATTACATCGCAAATTACCATTTTGCCTATTTTAATGCTTTCCTCTCCCTTCAGAAGCTGTTCTCTAAAGCTAGACCACTTGCCTAATCAGGTTTCCTATCATCACAGCTGTCTTCAGGTAAAATGCATTAGAGGTGCATCCCTTCATCTATTTACAGAAATTAACATAAAGTGTGCTTCAAGTATATTCTGAATGACAGGCTTTTTGCGATGGCCAAGTGACAGACTGTTCCCTGGCCAATCAGAGATTGCTTTGCTGTCAATTATAATTGGTCAGTATGGCGTGATATGGCTTTAACAAGATGGAATCATCTTACCATTCCCTTTGAGGATCATGAGTTTATCTCTTTGCAGAATCAAGACCTTCAGAAGAAAGCAGCCCTAACACACTTTCTGGATGTACTTCTTCTCAATGTAAGTCAAACTGTGAAAATTTAAATAAACTTCATAAATTTTATATAGGACTCCTGCTGGCCCGAAACACAAGGTCAAAGTTAGCATATGCTAAGTATGCAAACCCAGCATTCACAGCAGTTAGTGGTGGGACATTCCTAGCTATGAACAAATCTACATTTATTCTGTAACTTCTCTGCTGGGCTGAGTGACTGGTTACACAGAAAGGTCTTAGGTAGATGAGTGTAGCCTGTTTTAGTGATTACCTGTTTTCATAAAAATCCATGAATAATTTAGACTTTAGGGTGAGAGTCCTTTTAAAAACATAAATCCATTTAAAATCCATTAAAAATATAATAACTATGGAGAGATGTGGAAAAACACTTGATGGTCAGCCTTTTGCTGGTGCTATGATCTACTTATCTATTTCTATAATTTTCATGTTTATAAATATAAGACTATTTATGAATAATAATGATGAGAGTGATGGATGTTAATTATGTCATTGCAGGTGTTGTTCATTTGAAGTGCTGCCTACAGGAGTGCAAGCTATGCAGTACTGCTGGCTTTTAGAGAACCAGATACTACTACAATAATAGTGTAGAATGAGCTATTGGCTTACTATCTTTCTTCCTTTTAAATGTAATTTGTTAACACCTGTTAAACAGAGCAGTAAGTAAAAATTACATTGCTGCTGCTGACCTGTAGGAACTCCAAAACTCCAATTTCTGCTAAGCACTTCTGTCACCAGCAGTATGTGGAGGACAACTTTTTGTCACAGCTGGTGAGTGAACCCAACAGGGAAAAGACTATGTTGGACCTGTTGTTTGCAAATAGAGACAGGCTGGTGGGACATGTGGTGGTTGGAGGCTGCATGGGGCAGGGTGATCAAGAAATGATAGAGTTCTCGACATTTGGTGAAATCAGGAGGAGCATCAATAAGAATTTTACATTCCAGAGGGCAGTCTTTGGCCTATTTAGGAGACATATTCAGAGAATTCCTTGGGAAGTAGCCCTTAAAAATGAAGGATTCCAGAAAAGGTGGATGTGCTTCAAAACAGAGATCTTGAGGGCACAGGAACAGACTGTCCCTGCATGCAGAAAGATGACTCAGTGAGGAAAACGAGCAGCTTAGATGGGCAATGAGAGTTTGAAGGAACTTAGGAATAAAAAGAGGATGTATCATCTTTGGAAGGAAGGTCAGGTCCCCCAGGAAGTATTTAAGGGGGTTGCTAGGGCACATAGGAAAAAAATTAGGGAGGCCAAAGCTCAGTTTGAACTTAATTTGGCAACTTTTGTAAATGATAATAGAAAATGTTTTTACAAATATATTAATGGCAAAAGGAAGGGTAAGACCAGCCTTTGTTTTCTGCTGGATGTGGGAGAGAAATTAGTAACCACAGATGAGAAGGCAGAAGTGCTTAATGGCTTCTTTGCCTCAGTCTTTAGTGGGATGATGGCTTGTCCTCAGGACAGCTGTCTTCTTGGGTTGGTAGGTGGTGTCAGGGAGCAGAGTGGGCCCCCCTGTTATCCAGGAGGAGGCAGTCAGAGAACTGCTGAGCTGCTTGGATATTCATAAATCTATGGGACCAGGTGGGATCCATCCCAGGGTAATGAGAGAGCTGGCAGATGAGCTTGCAAAGCCACTCTCCATCTCATTTACCAGCAGTCCTGGCTCACTGGTGAGGTTCCAGATGACTGGAAGCTGGCCAGTGTGACACCCATTCATAAAAAGGGTGGGAAGGAGGATCCTGTTAGGCCAGTTAGCCTGACCTCAGTACCAGGTAAGATTACAGAACAGTTTCTATTGAGTGTCATCAGACAGAACTTACAGGACAGCCAGGGTGTCAGACCCAGCCAGCGCGGGTTTAGAAGGGGTAGGTTGTGTTTGACCAATCTGATCTCCTTTTATGACCAAGTGAACTGCCTGGTGGATGTCGGAACGGCTGTTGGTGTTGTGTACCTGGACTTCAGCAAGGCCTTTGACACTATTTCCCACAGCACACTCCTGGAAAAGCTGGCAGCCCACGGCTTGGACAGGAACACTCTTTGCTGGGTTGGGAACTGGCTGGATGGCCGGGCTCAGAGAGTGGTGGTGAACGGTGCTGCATCCAGCTGGCGGCCAGTCACCAGTGGTGTCCCTCAGGGCTCTGTGCTGGGGCCAGTTCTGTTTAATATTTTTATTGATGACATGGATTAGGGGATTGAGTCTTTCATTAGTAAATTTGCAGATTACACTAATCTGGGAGTGTGTGTTGATCTGTTGGAGGGTAGGGTGGCTCTGCAGAGAGACCTGGAACCGTTGGATGGATGGATGGGCAGAGTCCAATAGGATGAAGTTTAAGAAGTCCAAGTGCCGAGTCCTGCATTTTGACCCCAATAACCCCCTGCAGCATTATAAACTGGGGACGGTGTGGCTGGACAGTGCCCAGGCAGAAGGGGACCCGGGAGTACTGGTCAACAGCCGACTGAACGTGAGCCAGCAGTGTGCCTTGGTGGGGCCAGCACTGTGCCCTGGTGGCCTAGAAGGCCAATGGCATCCTGGCCTGTATCAGGAATAGTGTGGCCAGTAGGAACAGGGAGGTCATCCTTCCCCCATACTCAGCACTGGTGAGGCTGTACCTTGAGTACTGTGTCCAGTTCTGGGCCCCTCAGTTTAGGAAGGATGTTGAGACACTCAGGCGCATCCAGAGGAGGGCACCAAGGCTGGTGAAAGGCTTGGAACACAAGCTCCATGAGGAACGGCTGAAGGAGCTGGGATTGTTTAGCCTGGAGAAAAGGAGACTCAGAGGTGACCTTATCACTCTTTACAACTTCCTGACAGGTGGTTGTAGTCAGGTGGGGGTTGGTCTCTTTTTCCAGGCAGCAACTGACAGAACCAGAGGACACAGTCTCCAAAGGAAATAAAGATTGGATATTAGAAAAAAGCTTTTTACAGAAAGGGTGATAAAATACTGGAATTATCTGCCCAGGGAGGTGGTGGAGTCACCACTGGATGTGTTTAAAAAAAGATTAGATATGGCACTTGGTGCTATGGTCTAGTTGAGGTGTTAAGGCATAGGTTGGACTTGATGATCTTTAAGGTCTCTACCAACCTAGTGATTCTGTGATTATGTGGTTAGAAAGTTAAGGTTGGACAGATGAATAAAGGACAACAGAGCACAGTCTCAAAAAGCAGCAAATAAATGGTTTGAATGAATGTGGAACTCACTTTATTTTTTCAGAAATGTTGATCTATTGTTTGACAATAGACTTGTCAGAAGAAACTTTTCAGCAATCGTCTATTGTTTTTGCCATCTCTGGATTTTGCATGGTTATAAGGTAGTCCTCCAATTCATATTCTATAGACTCTAATATCTCTATTTCATAGGAACCATATTTGCTATGAAAAAGAGACATTAGAGTCTATAGAATGTAGAAGTAGCATCCCAGCTATACCAACACACTTATATTCCTTTACCTTTCACGTGGTCAGATTAGCTTTGAACACCTTTTCTTCCTCCTCAGTGCAAAAATTGTCATATTCCTTATCCTTCCAAAAAGTGCTTAAGAGTGCCAAAATGGCTTGAAAATAACATGGTTTGAGGTTTTTTGGTGCTCTTCTCCACTTCACAGGGGGATATCCAGCACATAGGGATAGCTAATGTTTGTATATCAAATAGGCTTAGGACCTGAGACTAGGGGTGAGACTATGTGCACAATTTGTCCTTTATTTCATGCACATCTTATAATGTCCCATTTTGATACCCATCTGAATATTTTTTCTAAATAATTTCATAGCATAGCCTACCAAATTTTCTGCAGTATTAGTTACCTTTTCTTGCTGATTTCTTTTGCAGTGTATCTACACTGTAGTGGAGTTTTAAGTATAGAAGACACATCTGCATATTTTCAAAAACTTATAAAGTTTCAGGTTTCTTCAAGCTAACTTATTTTTCATCACCATAAAAGATTACGTCATGGGTATGGTTCTTGCAAACTCAACATCCTCAGCAGTTACTGATATGCAACTGTTCCGTATGTGTTGCAAGGACCAAATATCCAGTAATGAATATTTCATGTGAGCCAGACAAGTTAACAAGTGTGTAAAGCATATACCTAATATCTATCCCCGTGGGCCAAGAAATGCAGGTACAAAACTTGCCACTGTTGAAGTCAAACTGGGCATATATTTTGCAAATGGCTATAAAAGAATGGACAGTGTTAAAACAGTTGTATTCATGAGTTATATCTTTTCAGTAAGGCATCCCAAATATTTAAAAAATAGCTATGCAACTGGCAGAAAAAACCCTCCTAGCATGTGCAGAAAAATCCATGCGCCTCTTGGGAATGTCAACTACTGTTTAGAAGATAGAGCTACAAAATATCTGCAATCTTTTTTGAAATTACAGCATTTTAGATAAGAACCATATAAACCTTTATAATACCTTAAAGATAACTGGAGTAATTATAACTACTTTAGAAACTACCCCAATACATTATTAAAAGTAATTAGATGATGTTCATGATCCTTCAATAATTGGGAAAGTTTCATTTTCAATAGAGAGGAAAAAAAGGTACATGCAAAAGAAACTGGCATTTGCTGCTACCTTTCTCCTTGGTGTCTTAAGTGACAATGAAAAATTCACAAAAAAAGCAATTTCCTGCCGTCTTCAATTAGACTTCAAAAGTTTCATCTCATCCAGTAGTCGTTACTTGTTCATTTATCTGATAGCTGTAGGAATTTGTATTCTTTTTCTTAAAGCATCAACTGCATGGAAAAAATGGGAAACATTTAAGATTTCAGAATCAATGCAAATTATTGATAACTTGTGAGGTGCAAGAATGCACAAATAACACTAACAGAGAGGGAACTATTCTGGTAAAGTGACTTTACCAGTGCTCCATATTGTTTTTATTGGTAACTCTAGCCATCTTTTTTTCTATTTATAACTAAACAATGAGAGGAAACAACAACACATTTCTTAAATCTTAACAGCCCAGAACACTGGTTTTCTGGTCTCAAGAGAGAGAAACATGGCTAAGCCATGTTTTAGCCCCTAGCCTGTCTGGGTGTGTACGGCTGTCATTAGCATACGACTCTTGCTTCCTGAGGTACTTCCACTTGCCATTGACATCAGCATTTACAAAGACAGAGGTGTTCAGCATTGTGAAAATTGGAGATTTGTTCTTGAAATTTGTTTTATAAAGACTTTTGTTGGATTCTTGTTCTCCACCGCTTCAGAATGCGGGTACATTTCTACCAGTCTCTGAAAGTTCGCATGTCGTAACACTCATAAAAAAAAGTAGTTTTGTCCCTGGGATGACTGTAAAAGTACTACTTATACTGAGTTGAGAATAAATATAGCAAGGAGACAGTTTGCAAGTGATCTAAATTAGGACATTGGTACAACAAGAAGAGTGCATTGAGATTCATGAACTCTTTAGAGAACCATGTTGCTCCATCTGTGCACAGCTGGGAATGAAATCTGTGTAAGGCTGATTTTACTGCTTTTAGCTCCTTTGGTGGTTTTTGCAACACTCTCATCCTTCATCTATATCAGGTCATATCAGCTGACATTCACCTAAGAATATTTCTGATCTAGAAAACTCTGCGTTGAAACTCTGTGTTGAAATGTAAGTATTTTTCAGTTTGTCACAGTATTCTTTCTATTGTGCACATGCACCAATGCAATTTAGTTTCCAGTTCATTGGGTCAAAAGCCAATCTTGTTAATGTATGTTACTTGCAGTTTGTGTGTAAACAGTAGTCAGAAATTTTCTTTTCTCTTCACTTTTGTATCTGTCTAAATTAAATGACTAGAGGGATTACACTTTTCTGCAACTTTTCTTGGTCACAGTAATTTTGCTTACAGATTATGTTTTCTCCGTCTTTCACATCTAATTTAAATTAATAGCTTCAAATTATAAACAAATAAATTCCATGCAGAAATGGAATTAATGCTTTGAGATACCTGTTGGTGTCTTATACGTAAAAGATCAGTTACATTTTAAATGATGAAAGGTTTAAATAATACAAAGATTTGAGGAAGTAAACACATGAAAAAAGTAATTTAAAGAAAAAAGTTTGCTTTTTCTAATAACATGCTCAGTAGGGTGTAAGTTTAGGTGTAAGTTTAGTGAATCTGGCATATTTATGCATTCTGAGCTGGAAAAGCTTTTTGTTAAAAGAATGGGGATAACAGCTTTAACATTTCAGCTTTGCTTCAGAGCTCCAGCCTTAGTAATACTGTAAGAATCCAAAGATCAAAAGAACCAATGTTGTGTGAGTTGGACATTCAGCTGACATAAATCAGCTCTGATCTGTTTAAAACAATGAGACTACTGAGCTACACCAGCTGTGGATGTGGCCTAATGTTTTTAATGCCACAGAACAAGTTACTCTGTGCAACATTCTAAACTGCATCCAGTGTATTTATTGATGGCATGCTTGTCTGCAGGGCCAGAGCTTTCCAGCTGGGCAGGCTGCTTTCTAACTAGAGAAAGCAGGCTCCAAGCTGGGAACGGGCAGAGTAGTCTCCTGTCCCTGTAATGATCTGGACTCAACATGCTTTCCAGCTGACATGGGCAAACAGCAGCTATATTGCTGTGGTTTTTCCTCATCCTGTTCCCTGTCTGTGCCTGAGTAGGGTCTGGCAAAAGGGGCAGGGGAAAGAGCACTGCCAGCTTGATAGAAATTCACAACAGCCATCATAATGTCCTAAGATCCATGAAGGAAAAATGTTGATGTCTTTATGGATCAGCTTATTATCTTCCCTTGACCCATTCTCCCTTCCTATGACTGCACATACACACATTATAAAATGGAAAGTGGGTTATGATAGTTTTTTGTAAATAATATAAATGAAAGTAGACTTCTTTTCTGAGGTGATTTTGGAAACATCTAGGGGGACAAAGATAAACTGTTTTGGAATTCTGTGTATAGCTCTTTGGCCATCTACTGCTCACACTACCAGGGATGATGAAGATACATAAAAATAGGCTGTCAGGGTTCTCAAGAGCTGCCTAATCTGTCCTTTCCTGAAGCAAGATGAATATTGTCAGCTGGAGAGAGGAGACATGTTATCTTTAACTTTTTTTGTAAAGAAATACAAATGTAAAGGCTGCTGTCTTCTAGGTGATATGAGAAAATAATTCACAGCTCTTGCTGACAGGTTTTTGTTAATGGCCAGCCTAAATTTCATTATGAAAATCATCACCATTCGAGAACAAGATTTTGTCCTTCCTGTTAGTGTGCTCCTTTCCCACTGTCGGTATTTTCTTCCTGAGGATGAACAAATATTAATTCTCAGATTCATCACAAGACAAGGAAAAACTGATAAATTCCTTGGTGTTCATTACATTGGTGTCTTTTGCTAAAAACATCTTTTCAGATAGGGCACAGAAATATGTATGGGAGATTACTTTGTAAATTCAGCAAGATTGTACATAGACATCACCCATTTCCCTTTTTGCAAATAAGTTACTTTACTCTGGTATTTTGCTTGTGATTCACTGGCTCTCTAAAATCCTATCTAAAACAGCTGCCTAAAAGTTTGTTTTACTCATTGCAATTACTGATTTAATTTTTTTTTAAAATTTATTGGCTTTCCAGTTAGACAGGACAGAATTGAATTCTGATCTTAAAACTTACTTACAGCCCTTTATATCTCACTACTGCAAATGTAGTAGGAGTAGTGAGGAATTTTTTGTACAGAAGGAAAATTTCAATATATGAAGCTGCAGGAAAGCAATACTAGCTTTCTTAGAAACAAATTGTTTCAGAGGGAAATTACTTGAGACTGTGAGAGTCTTTTGCATTTTTTGTATTTTAGATGAATAAAGCTGTCATCAGCCAAAAACCTATTCTTAGAAGGGGATCTAGAGCCTATTTCAAAATGAGAAATGTTTGGTTTCTTAAATCTTGCGCAGGTAAGTATATATTCTGAGAAATTACTGCTTTCTATGTTACATCAACATTTTTACTCAATTATCAAGCTTTCATATGTTGACTCTATATGGCTATAGGGGCATATAGTCTATATTGACAGTCAATTTTGTCCATTTTGAGTTGTTTTTTTAGTTTGGTTTTGTGTTTGTAAATTCGCAACAATGACACACATGGCTCGGTATACTTGGATAGGTAAAAATAAAGGTATAACTGTCGCTATTTTTTTTTTAATATATAAAGCTTGAAAATAGAAATGGAAAAGAACTTTCTCCGAAGTAAGGTGATAGAGTGAAAATTAATCATTCTGCCAGGGAAATTTTAGAATTCTGAATTTAGATTTTTTTAAAACTCTTAATACATTTTTGTTAAATAACTTAAATCTCACCAATAACTGGGGAGTTTTAGAGGTTTTGCATCTCTATGGACCATAGGTATCAGAAGAACACAGCCTGAAAACAAGAACAATTTTACGGACATGTCTATGCAAAATCTCTTTAATTTTGTAGAATTGCACTACATATGAAAAAATAATCAATTAGTTTCATTACAAGCTTAAAGGAAGAGCAAAAAAAAATGAAGTTTCTTTAGTTATGTAACTATTAATCTTCCTCCCCATTTGTTATATGAATCAGAACTAAACCCAAACATCTGCCTTTTCTTCATTAAGCTCAAAGCTAAATTTGAAATAGAATGCTTTCACTACAGAAGGTCTATTTTCTTTATTCTGTTGTTTACTAAAATGAAAGGGTGGGAGAATCAGATGCTATTAGTACTGCTAAAATGTTCTAAAAGCTTCCAGGGAATCAGACAGCAGTTCACAAATATGACATTTTCATACTGCTGAAATAATGGAAGAGGAAGTTGAGAAGCTTTAACTTTATGAGTCCTTGTGGCAGTGCACAAAGAATAATTCCTATAAATAAGACATATAATGTTTCTCAACATGCGTCCTGATCTGCAACTATTATGTTAATAAACATAGCTAATCAGTTTAATGTACTCAGGATGAGACAAGCAGTGAATACTAATACAGAGATAACAAGAAAGGAATCTTTTTTTACCATTTTTATTATGTTAGGGCAAACCTGACATCCATTTGTGGTTAATGAATACAGATTCAGGAAAAAGCTTCTAGAGAGACAGTTCTCACATTAAGAAAAGTAATACATCACATAATTTTTGAGAGAAATTTTATATTTTAAAAAAATTATGTGATGTCTTCTTTAGGTAAGTGTAAGATGCTAATGTCTCTTTTCACACTATGCCATTTCTACTGAAACTTGGCAATGTTTAATAAACAACAACTAGAGTTTGACTTTGTCAGAGGAAATTTGGAAGAGCTCTAAGTTGGGGTACACTGAGCTCTTACTTCCTTGAACTGTCATGAAAATATGTCCTTAGCCTTCTCTTCTACCTCTTCATTTTCTATTTTTAGTTTACTTTTTCTTGAGAACTATTATATCACTGGAATTTTGAAATGATCTTCTGTGGGCTGATGACTGGAGAAACTGACCGAAAATGTGTAGGGAGATTGTTACTGGAAAAGTTGTACTACTTTTCAATTTATTTTTTTTTAATTTAAATCTTCAACATTCTTTTTTATCTCATTATCTGGTCTACTCCACATTCAGCTGAGGGGATAAAGCATGCGTGAACATCATCATCAAATTCAGACAAACACTGCTCTGCTTTCTCTCTTGTACGCTGAAGTGAAGAGAGTGGCAATACATTGAATTTCTGTACTGTTTGAACAGAGTCTTAATTTTTACATCTTACTTAGTAAAAACAACATACTTTCAAGCATATTAAAGACAGAACTATGCCTTTAATAATGAGATGTGATCTATTGAAAGGCTACAGGACCAATTTTAATCTGTTTGTTTCAAATACATTTCATTAGGTTTTGTAGTCTTACAGAGCTACATTAAAACACAGAAAAGAGAAAAACAAAAGACCAATTAGGTCACCTAGTCTATCCCCTTGAGGGACCAGTAAAGGATTGTTCCCTACAGTGTTAAATAATCATTTTATCTAATTATTCAACCCCGAAGAATGGTCAATCAATCCAATCT
Organism: Diglossa brunneiventris; assembly: GCA_019023105.1. Lineage (NCBI taxonomy): Eukaryota > Metazoa > Chordata > Aves > Passeriformes > Thraupidae > Diglossa > Diglossa brunneiventris. The sequence continues at coordinate 2,346,324 of CM032382.1, forward strand.
CAATTAACAAAGAATTCTGTGAGTCTTTTTGAATAAATAGGGAAGTTTTCTTTCTGGAGTAAATGTACTATTACCATTCAATGAAGAAAAAGAAGAAACCTAAGTGCATTAAAATAAAATCTTTAAATGAAGTTCTGACAAAAATCAGGCCTTTACCATTCTTTGAAGATTCCAGGACTGAGTTGTATGAAACACTGCAGTATGGATGAATCAAGTGTATTACAGTAAAGGGTTTTGAATCAGTTAGGCAATTGAGAACTGGCATTTTCTTTTCACATATACGATGAGCTACATCCAAGTTGACAAGAATCCTCAGTTCTCGGTATTTTGATTTTTAGACTCTCCAAGCTGTCAATTGACACAACAAGTTTTGTAGTTCTCAGTTTGTACTTTTAATAAACACTTCCCAGCAGATTCAAGGACAGTGTGATTTAACTAAGTACACTTTGTGCCAATCTCAAAATCATTTTTTGTCCTCACAGAATTTTGTGAACTGCTCTGTTATTGTGATCTAAGAGCACTGCCTGCTCATATTTCATGCAGCAAATTTGTTTTCCTGCAGTTTTTTCTCCACCTTGAATATTCACTTCTCAGTTAAATCATCATACAGAAGGAGTTAACATCAGAGAAGTTATGTTATCTGTATTATCTGAAGTTGAACTGTATAAGACAGCATAGATGTATTCCTGTAACTGAGATTCTGTTTGGCTTATTTTTTTAGTTTTAGACCTCATTTTAACAAACTCTCTTGCTTTACCAACATTTTTGTTGAGCCTTGATGGAGGTTTCTTTTCTAATCAGACTTATTCTTCCTGATTGCTTTCCCTTTTAATGTGAGGTGTATGATAATCTTTGTCCTCAGTCCATAAATACACCTATATGTTCTTTCCCACTAATGTAATTGGGAATTTTGTCTAAGTAAATATGAAAAAAACATTGTTTCAATATTTACATTATTTCCCCAATGAATTCTCTTTGTGTATATATGTAGCCTACTAATGTTTATAATGGAACTATTACTAATGTTTATAATGTAACTTTACAAGCAATACACAGGTCCAGGTAATGGAACAACATATGGAATCTAAGGAGATCCTTCACTTTTGGCAACTGATATTGTATGTGTGTCTGAGAGCTTTAGAGTGAGTGTGTTTTACCCTTTATCTGTTTCCTTACCTGTGAAAAAATTCACTTCTATAATCACTATATCTTGTATGTAGATGGCTGAAGAATTCCTGTCAGTAAACAAGGACTCAGCATGTCAAATGTTGCTGAACTAAATAGACTTCGGACTTGTCTGTCATTTTGAAGGTCATGATGATGCCTTAGGTTTTAGCTTTTATATTTTTCAGAGTCTGTACTGCTAGACAAAACAATTCCTTTCCTAGCTTGGGACCAAGGACAACCACCCAAATTTCAGGCCCAAGAGCATAAACAACATGGACTGAAAAGAGAAAAAAAAGGATGGGACTTCATAACCTGAGGTGGTAATTGGTCAATTGGCTCCAATATGCAAATGGACCAGAACTTATAAAAGTGAGAGCCATCCATTTTTGTGACATTTTGGTCTGATCATCCATTTTTGTGACAATTTTGGGTTCATCTTGGGTGTAGCCCTGGCTGGGCTCTTGTACTGCCCAAAGTGTATCCATTGAGGCCTTTTTATAAATTCCTACTTTATTCTTTAATTGTGCCTAGCCTCTGTTCTAGGTCAGCCTACAGAAGGCATCAATGATAGCATGGAAATTTAGAAAATGAAGAATCTAGGTACATTTTCCTCCTTAGTAGTACTGAAGATTTTGAGGGATTTTTTGGGGTTTGTTTTGGTTTGTTGTTGTTGTTGGGTTTTTTGGGGTGATTTTTTTGGTTGTTGGGGGTTTTTGTGGGTTTTTTTTTTGTTTAGTTTTTTTTGTTTGTTTGTTTTTTATTGAGATTTTTTGGTTTTGTAGAGTAGCAACGCTTCAAGAATTTCTTGGGCTTGTCAATGGGTAAGCTGTTGCAACTAGTTGCCACTGATGTAAACAACCTTCACCACTAGTTTTAACAATTCCAAAATGTGCATTTATTGATTATAAAACTAGTTTTAGTTGATTATAAAACTATTTTTCTCTTTTTTTTTTCTTCTCTGCAAAGAAGGTTCTGATCGGTTAAATAAAAGTAAGACTCTAATTAGGAGTACTCAATTATAAATGAATATTTGAGACACTAATCTGGCTGATGCATCTTGGAATATCCTTCAGGTTTATTTATGTTGCAAATGTCAAAGAGACAGACAAGTTGGAATGCTGGAGATGACTAAAACTCCATTAATCCTTGCAGAGTTACACCATATGGAGACTAGGAGGCTTTGATTCTCTGCCTTACAATATTAATAGAATTTTCTTCTTTGCCTATTCAATAAAGCCAAGAAAGTTCCAGATCACTTTTCTTCCAGACATATCAATTTTAGAGATTTTTGCTATTAACAAATGGTTTTGACTGAAAGGATTTGAACTTTGTATACTATATTTTTTCTTCTAGTTGCTTTAATTTGGAGAAAATGAGAAGAAATTAGTCTATTACTGTCATGACTTTGGCTATACCTGTATTGTTAAATTAAACAGTTGTCATAGCATGTTCCTGTGCACTGGGTTGTTGCAGCGCGCGGCAGCTGCAGCCCGGACTCTGAGGACTGATTGCAAGTTGTGTTGTTGTTGAGTTATATACTTTTAGGGTGTTTTATGAAGTTTTTATCATGGCTGTTATAATTATTCCAATTGTTTAAAATGGCGCCTGGTCTAGGTTCCCCTCCCCCCGAGAAGATTCCAGTCCCTGTCAGTCATTTGTTGTTATGGCAACTCCCGCCTTTTTGTTTCCATTTCCCTGTCTATCACTTGTCCCCGCCCCATTTCTATGACAACTCCTTAATTGATATTCAATCCATCATCTCCAGTCCACTCCCAGTTTCCAGAGTCTTCCCTGTGCTGGTCCCAGTGATTGGGCCAAGTCTCAGGTCTCCTCCCTCAAATGTATATGATTGGTTTAAGTATTATGTCTGTTATCCTGTACTGTTTTGTTATTGGTCCTGGGGCGAGGGTTAACTCCCCCAGGCCAACCTTTATAAGCCTATGTTAACCCCTCCCAGTTGGCTGTTTCTTCTCGGCTCCCTACCTCCCTCCACGTCCCTTCTCCTTAAATAAACCAACCCTGCTGCGGAGAAACAGTCGCTTCTCGTCTCCATCATTTTCCTGCTCCCGTTAGCTGGCGCGCCTCAGAGAAGACGTCGAGCCGTCCTTGGGGAAAATCAACCTGAGGCAGCCTCTCCCGGCGCCGGAGTGGGCTCAGGTTTCCCAGGACCCAGGGACATTTCATTCAACTACGACTGCTGGAGTGGTTTGTGGGTCTCCAGCCGGGCTCCCTTCTCTCCTTGTCCGAATCTTCGGACTCCAGCACTGGGTTGCTTTTAGCACTCATTGATATGGTTTACAAAAAACACCTTTTTAAACAATTTTTAGGCATGATTCAGGAAAAAGCATAAGGCAGGGGCATTTGCAACAGAGACTGAGTGAAGTCACAAGGTTTGGAAAGCTACTACAGTGAGGTGGCATGTAAATGTGCAGAAATATGGTGGAATTAGGTGATTTTTACCTACTTAAGAAAATCTGGCAAGAATGTTCTTTGTGAAGATGAGAGCATTTATTTTTAATGATAACAATTTTCATCTAAGACCATAATTTCTTCCTTTGATTTCCTATTGGTTAAAATCCTGAAGTCTCCCAACAAATCCATTATATTCTCTTTTCTAAGTAGATCATCTTTCTTAACTACTGTAGTTCCAATTTTTAATATATTTTTTCAGTGCGCCTATGATCTGTAGGATTAAGATGTGAAGCACATTCATAAATGTCCTTTTTTTCTGGCTGACACTTTTATTGTCAGCAAAATTATTGTTTGCTTCCGTCTTCCAGAATGGATGGTAAGGGTCAATTTGAAGAGTCGGATTTGAACTGCATGAGTGATGAAACAATTACGCCTCAAAGATTCATTATATTTTCATCATAAATTTAAGTTTTCATAAATTATGTAAATTTTATATTGGGCATGTGTGTTATATGTCAGTCACTTTTCTATTATTTTAATACACAGAGTTACATTATTATGTACTATAATATACATTTATTTTACAGCTGGCAATATTTCTAATGCAGTATCCTTTTATCTATGGCACTTCTGAATGATCTGAAAGTCCTTGAAACTAATGGGCAAATGCAGTAATCATGCTGATCAGAACTCTTTCCAAACAAAGGGAAATGTCTCCAGCACACAAATAATAAACTTTACCTACCATCTGTAGTGCAAATGCTATAACAAGGAGTCTTCTGTTCACTTGGAGTGTCTGTTATAAGTGATCATTATTTGCACAGATAATTTGAGATCTGTGCTAAAATTTAAATTTCTTGCTCCCAAAGTTCATACAAATCCAAATTTGAAAGAAAAGTGTAGAAATGAAGAATCTGCACAGAAATCCATGTGCAAAGAAGACTACTTGAATTCTGCAGTTGTTCTCCAGTTTAAACAACTCAGCTTGATTAGCTGGTAAAATATTAGTTATGCTAGATTATAGGAACTGAATACTGTTTTTGCTAATTAAGAGATTCAATTAGGAAGATCTGTTCAGCTATAGCTTGCAGATATGTCTTATTTTCAGGGAGACACTTGTTAAACGTCAAACAATTCTGAATTAAATTTTGTTGAATCTTCAGTATCCATATTCAACATCTTTGTTAAGCTATAGAATTTCCTATATGTGTCTCTACTGAAATACAGCACCTAAAAAAGAAGAAAATTATCTTTCTTCCCTTAAAGGCAAGTTAATGCTTTTTAGTTTTTTGTTATATAGGTAAAATAACTATTTATGAATTAAAGCAAATCAGCCCATCAAAACCAGTCTCCTCTCCCCTTACAAAACATATTCTGAATGGAAGAAATATATGGGTTTTTTGGGGCAGGGTTTCAATTTTCGTACCTAAGTTGAATTTTGCTTCAAGAAAGGAGAGTCAGCAGGGAATAAGTGTTGACAAAACTGAACTCTCTGAAGGCCAGAAGTGAGTTTTTGACAGTTAGATCAAAATGAAACATAAGAGGGAAGGACAAAAAGTATGATGTCAAGTACATCTTGGTATATGCAGGCCACACCTTCCCTCCCTTGAAGTAATCTCTTTCTCAAGCTCTTTTTCTTACAAGAATAAGGAAAATAGCTGAATTGTGACTTTTGAGGTTTCGGAGTAGAAAGCTAGTGGAAAAGATGAAATGATAGAAAAAATTATAGATTAGAATTCTGGCTGGGAAACTCCTACCCATGATGTTGACTACTCCAGATGTAATTCTTTCAAGTCTCTGAGGCACATTGACTTGTTAGTCAACTGATAAAGTGTATTTGATTTTAGTGTTATTGTTTATAAAATACTAAATCTCCAGAGGACATGAAATAGAACTGTTTTTTTTAACAAATAGAAATATTTTTGGAGGGATTTACTGATGAAAAATCCCTTATTAAACAGATAGATAAAATATGTTTTCATAAAGCTGGAACCAATATTTACTTCCTCTTCAATTCCGTCTAATTTAAAAGGTCCGAAATAGAGGTTTTTTTCATTTTTGTCTTTTTTTTTTTTAACTATTTGCACACTATCTCAGTGCAGTAGCTGGTGCAGGTATGGAGAAATGTAGTCTTTTACAACTCCAAGTCCAAACATAAACAGGAAGTAGATAAATGTCTTGGCTTGAAAGACGGGTGCCTGCCAAGGAAGGTGGGAACCTCCCTTGGAATGGAGAATAAGACACCCCCTTGCACTGAATTAATATAACTTTGAAAGTAACAGTTCTTTACTAGTATGCATGTGTATAACAAGGCAATCAAACAACAGTGGCAGCAACAACAAACAAAATAAAAAACTAAACCACAAAACCCAACAAAGTCTCTTCTTGCCGTTAAAGCACTTTCCCCCTTGGGGCAGTTCCGGTCACAGCCGGCAGGGGTGCGGGTGGCTCCCGGTGGGCAGCGCAGGTGCGGTGATTGCCCCAGGGCTGCAGGGGGCGCTGTGGTGCGAGCTCAGGGAGCGCGCTGTAATGGCGGCTTGGCCCATTGGGGAGGGATGGAGGAGAGGCTTTGCTTCACAAAGCCCCTGGGGCAGTTGATTACGGTGCCCCTCTGGATAGCACAAGGAGCTGTAACAGGAACCTTGGAAGCAGGAAGCTGTAATGGCAGGGAGGAGCAAAGTCCCGAAGTGGCAGATGAGACGTATCAGAAACTCTGCAGTTGTAGCTGGAACCACGATAGGCAGGCAGGGGTTGAAGGGCTACAGTGAAACAAAAAAGCCCCGAAGCAGTGGCAGAGGTACGGGGTGTTGTGGCGTGTTTCGTTTGTTTAATGGCTTGTATTGTTGTACATTTTCATAAGGTTTTTAATGTTTTATAAATTTCCCTCAGGTCCCTTCCCCCTGCTGTAGTTAACTGTCAGTCTTTGGTTTTCTTAGCAACTCCTGCCATTTTGTATCAATTCAGTTCAGCCTCTCCTTGTTTTGCTCATTATCTTGGTTTCCCCTCCCCTTGTAGTTATGGTAACCCATCTGTCCGTCATCCTCTGCCCACTCCCAAGGTCCAGAAACTTCGGCCAGGGGCAGGGGATGATTGGTGCAGATGGGGAGGCCACTCCCTATGTTTTCCCCTATTGGTTTGTTACCCATGCTCATCATTTCTCTCTGTACTATTATTGGTTCATTTGTCCAGGCACCTCCTTCTTTGTACTCTATTTAAGTTTCAAGCGATGCCACGCCCGGTGGCAGTTTGCTGCAGCTCCCCTTGCTCCTCTACCCCTTCCCAATAAATCCTCGTTCCCTGCTGCTACGAATTGCTGCCTCTCGAGCCATTTGTCCCAGGCGATTTCCTGCGCTATCCTTCGGTTGGTTGCTCACGCGGAGCTGCCTTCCCTGCCAGAGACGCTGGGAGAGCTCCGAAGCCGACCGCTGCCTCCGACGCCCTCGCACCTGGGCAGAGGCAGGAGTGGCCACGCGGTCGGCCCAACCCCTGTGGTGGCTGGCTTTGTGGGGCTCGCCGGGCTTGCTTCCGCCACGCGAAACCACAGCTGGCGCCCAACGTGGCCGGAACAGAAGCCCAGCCAACCGAAGACAGCGCGTAGTCGGTGTTCGACGGCCGTGGTTCCCATCCCTTTACCGGACTACGCCGGACGAAGACCTTCGCTCTTCCTGAACGCGGCTGCACCCCTGTAGAAGCAGACCCCAGGGCACTTGGGGTTGCGCTCCAGGGGATCCGGAGACCCAGCCCTTGCCTGCACCCGGCAAAGGTCTCCACTCCTGGGACCCAGCACCTGGACCCTTCCGCCCTCCGTGCCAGTTTCGTGAGTCTCTCTTATTCCCGCGTCTTTTACCTCCCGTCCCTCCTTTTGTTTTTCGTAACAGGGGGAGGCTCGGGTCGCCGGCTCACCACGCTTCATCGGTGAGCGGCGATACCCCTGTCATACCTTTGAGGCAGGGGCGGTGCGGGACCGCACGGGGGACCCCCTTTTTCCTTTTCACCGCCCGTTTTCTGTTTTTCACGGTTTTCTCCCTTCCCTGTTGGTTTTACTGGTGCTGTGTTCGGCACGCGCGGTTGCCTTTCCATCGGCAGAATGGATGCCTCTCTGTCTACCGCGCAGAGAGAGGCAGTACGAGTTTGTGTTTCAGTTTTGATTGCAGCCGATCTCCCGTTTAATAAGAAGGAGATCAGCAGTCTGGTCAAATGGGTCTCCTCTCAGCTGGAGGATTTCTCCCTGCGCCTTTGTAAAGACCTCCCCTTTTGGGAGAAAGTCTCAAGAAAATTGTCGGATTCGGCCAGGTGCGAGGGACTGACCATGAAAAAAAGAAACAAATTGGCAAGACACCTAAATTGGGTGGCGCAGCTAATCGCTGCGTTAAAACCGAAAAATCAGAAACCACTGAGAGAACGCCCAGCCAGCGTTGGAAGTTCTTCGGTTAATCCCCCAGTTCGCCCCAGTTCGCTCCCTAAACGTGTTCCTACCCCTCAATCCTCCCCTTCTGTTCCTCGTCGTCCCGGGATCCTGAGGCGGGCATCTTCTGCCCACAACAGACAGGAGCCAAGTCATCGCCCTGGCCCTCCTCAGGATCGCTGATCCCCCCGCCGAGAGCGTCCATCGGCCGGGACGCCCCCGGACTCTCCCTTACCCCCGTCTTCCCCGAAACCCACTTTCCGTGTTGTTAAATCCCCAAAGTTAACATCTAAAGTCCGCTTTAAGGTCCCTGCACAAGATGGCCCCCATGGGGCTCAAGATGGCAGGGACCATGAGGCGGGGTGGCGGGAAAACCCTTTTCTTCTTCCCAGCGACCCTCACCCCTTCCCGCCGCCAAACCCCTTCCTGCCTCCGCCCAACCCTTTCCTCCCAAACTGTGCTCCCTTTCCCTACCCGCCCCTTTCCTTGGTCCCGCCTGCTTCCCTGGCCACGCCTCAGCCGCTCAACCCCTTTCTCCCCTCCCCAAAGGCAGAGCGCCCCTCGTCATCGGGCCCCGCCTTCGATTCCCACGTCAGCCCCTCCCCTATCCCCTCCCCAAAGGCGGAGTGAAAGTCATCATCGCGCTCCGCCTCCCCTTCCCACGCTCGCCCCTCCCAGAGGGCGGAGTGCCCGACGTCATTGGGCCCCGCCCCTGGTTCCCACCGTCGCCCCTCCTGCAGGGCGGAGTGCCCCACGTCATCGGGCCCCGCCCCAAGTTCCCATACCTGTCCCTCCCAGGGGGGCGGAGGGCCTCACGTCACCTGGCCCCACCCCTGGGTCCCACCCCATTTGTCCCTCTTGTCCCTCCCAGGGGGTGGAGTGCCCCACACCATCGGGCCCTGCCCCTGGGAATTGCCCTGCCTGTCTTTCCCACGGGGCGGTGAGCCCTCCGTCATCGGGCCCCACCCCCTGCTGTTGTGCTTGCCCATCCCAGAAGGCTGAGAACCCCACACCATCGGGTCCCGTCCCCGGCGCCCACGTCTGCCCCACCCTCGAGGTGGACCCCACACCACCGGGCCCCGCCCCCCGTTCCCACGCTTCCAACAGCCACGCGCTCCCCGCCCTCCCCTGCCCCTGTTCCGGTTCCTGCGCTCCCCCTTCCGGTCCTCCTCCTCCCATTCCACCTCGTGCCTCGAGGCCGGAGGGGGAGATAGAGGGGCCGGTGGAGCCGATTAACATCACGGCTGTCCCGGTAACCTACTGCCGGGGTCGGGGGAGGGGTGCAGGGATTGAGGTCCATTGGGCCCCCCTTTCGCGCGTCGAAATCAAGGAGCTCTGCAAGGCCCAAAAAGATTTCAGGCCAACAAGTGCCTATTTTCGCGGTACTCTCCAGGCCACCCTCCTGGAGAATGAGCTAGTCCCTGCGGACATTCGGCAGATTTTCAAGTGTCTGCTGGACAAAGCTCAATTCTTCAGGTGGGAAGAGGCCTGGGAGAGGGCCGTAGCAGAGCTCCTGCCGAAGCTGTTGGAAGACCCCCAGAATGGGAGGGACGGGAACGGGGACAAGCTCACCATAGACCATCTATGTGGGCAGGGCGAGTGGGCGAAAGGGCAACACGCAGCAGAAAATATACCAACAGAAGCGCTGAAACAGAGTGCCCAGGCGGTGGCGCGCGAATTTCATAAAATTGCAGCGGGACTTCCTCTGGTCCAGGTTTTCTCTGTCTTTCAGGGACCAGAGGAGTCATTCAATCAGTTTGTCATGCGGATAAAGGCGGCAGTCCAGGCGGAGGACGTGGCCGAGGACATCAAGCTGGAATATATAAGATCGGTGGCGGCCGCCCACGCCAATTCGGCCTGCAAGGCGGCGATTATGAGCTTGCCCCTCGAGCCGCGTCCAACCCTCCGCCAATTCCTCGATGTCTGCGCCCCGGAAGGTCCCCGTCTTACGCAAGACAGGGGACCAGAAGACCATGACATCGTCTCGCCGGGTTGCGATTGCAGACATCGCGGAGGACATCGAGACTGTCGCCGCCGCAGCCGCTGCACCCTGCTCCGCCCCTGGGACACCCAAGACTCTGCGCCAGGGACTTCGCCACCTATGCAGGCAGGCAGACCACTGGATGCCCGACTGCCCTCTGCGCAAGGAATTTTATGAGTTTCGCAGAGGCAAACAGTCGGGGCACCAGAAAGGGGCAGAACAAAAAAAACTAACCTTAGAGCGCAGTGGCCCCTTGCGCGCTGACACAAGGAAAGGTGGCTTCAACACATCTAGCTGCAGGGGGAGAGAGGAAGAAGGGAAACCACCGCCGGTCCCGCCCAGACCATCGGGGCGGAACACAGTCGATCTTACACTTGCCGGACTTGACTTTTCACAGGACTTGACATCCCGAGGTGTTGGTTGCCTTTCCTGCGCGGACCCAGGTCTCCCAACAGAACCGGTTTTAACAACTTTTTCGCTGCACTCTCCTTTTAGGTAAGTCGCAGCGAAGGCCATTCACCTGCGGGACCGGAACTTCCATTTCCTTACCGTGTGCCCCGAACGGCCAGGTAGCTGGAATCAGTTCGACCACCGGTACGTCGTCGTGGGGGACACCAAACACACACCAGAAGACCTGCAAGTATACCCAGGTTTGGTGTCCTCAGATCAGCAGCACTTTACCCTCGCCATATCGTGTCTGCGTCCTCCTTTGTTCCTCCCCAAAGGGAAAATCATTGCCCAGGCCATCCCAGTGGACGAGACAGATCTTATTAACACTGGAGCTTGGGACCCCGATTGCCCCCGTCTGCGGGCAGAGTTACCTAAGTTCCGTAAGGAGCCCCAAGATCGCTCCAAGGGGTCTCACACCGTGGCCTGGGCGCAGAGGCTGGGGTCCTCCAAGCCCTGCCTCGAATGCCAGTTAACAAAGGGGGGGGACTCTGTGACCATCAGGGGGATGTTAGACACGGGGGGGGACGTGACGATCATTCCTGCTCGGGAATGGCCGTCACGCTGGGAGCTGCAAGACGTCGGTGGCTGCATTTCAGGTGTAGGGGGAACCAAATTGGCTAAGCAATCGAAGAGCATCGTCCAAATTACGGGGACGGATGGGCAATTGGCACAAGTACGCCCATTCGTTCTTGATTACACCGAGCCTCTCTGGGGGAGAGACACCCTTGCCCAGTGGGGAGCCAAAATTGACCTCCCGGCTCCCCACAAGGTTTTTCGGGCAGCGGCCATTGAGGAGCGCGCCACCTGGAAGCTCAATTGGAAGTCAGAAAAACCAATCCAGGTGAGGCAATGGCCACTCAATAAGCAAAAATTAAAAGCGCTCACGGAACTCGTGGAAGAGCAGGTCCGCAAGGGCAACCTGGTGGAGACCATGTCACCTTGGAACTCCCCAGTGTTTGTCATCAAGAAGTCATCTGGCAAGTGGCGGCTCCTCCACGACCTCCACCAAATCAACAATATTATACATGATATGGGTGTCCTCCAGCCAGGGATGCCATCCCCATCGATGCTCCCCCAAAATTGGAATTTGGCAATTATCGATATAAAAGATTGTTTCTTTCAGATTCCCCTCCACCTGGAAGACGCCCCGCGTTTTGCATTCACGGTTCCTTCTTTGAACTGTGAAGCTCCCGGCAGACGTTACCACTGGCGGGTGTTGCCCCAGGGCATGAAAAATTCCCTAATTATTTGCCAGTGGTACGTTGCCACCCTCCTCGCGCCCATCCGCAAGAGATATGGCGAGGTCATCATCCATCATTACATGGATGATGTGCTGATCTGTGCCCGCAACGACGACCTGTTGTCGCACGTCCTCTCTTGTGTAACAGATTGTTTAATCGCTGCAGCGTTCGAGCTCCAAAGCGAGAAGATTCAGCGGATGCCGCCCTGGAAGTACCTGGGTCTTGAGATCACCAAGCGGTCCATTGTACCACAGAAATTGGCCATTCACCCTGAGGTGAACACTCTGGCGGACGCCCATCAGCTGTGTGGGGCGTTGAATTGGGTGAGACCCTGGCTGGGGATTACCACCGAGGACCTGGCCCCCCTTTTCAACTTGTTGAAGGGCGGAGAGGCGCTCTGTTCACCTAGGGAACTCACCCCAGAGGCCAAAGCGACACTGGAGAGGATCTGTAAGTACATCGAGGCACGGCAGGCCCATCGCTACAACCTGGGCCTGCCATTTAAATTCATCATATTAGGCCAACTGCCACACCTCCACGGCCTCATTTTTCAATGGGGCAAGTCCCTGAAAACACCTAAGGGAAGAAAGGGCAAGGACCAGGGCTCAGGGGACCCCCTCTTAATCATAGAGTGGGTGTTCCTCAGCCACCATCGGTCCAAAAGGATCACAAGGCCACACGAGCTGGTGGCAGAACTGATCCGCAAGGCTCGCCTGTGGGTCAGGGAGTTGGCAGGTGTGGACTTTGGATGCATCCACATTCCAATTGAATTGAAATCGGGCAAATTACAGTCTAAAATGCCAAATGAACTCCTGTCGGAAAGCGAGGTGCTTCAGTTCGCCCTTGCTAACTACACCGGGCAGGTCAACGTTGGGTGTCCAGCTCATGCGCTGTTCAGCGAAGACCTGCATTTCAAATTCTCTACCAAAAAGATTCTAAGCAGGGTCCCCCTTGATGCTCTGACTGTGTTCACAGACGCATCCGGGAGGTCACACAAGTCAGTGATGACTTGGGTAGACCCCGAAACTCAGCGTTGGGAGATGGACGTTAATGTTGTTGAGGGTCCCCCTCAGGTCGCTGAGTTGGATGCAGTCGTCAGAGCATTCGAGAAATTCCAAGATCGACCCTTCAATTTGGTAACTGATTCAGCTTATGTAGCTGGGGTAGTTGCTCGGGCAGAGAACGCTGTCCTACAGGAAGTTCCCAATCCGGCCCTGTACCATCTGCTCTCGAAACTTATCGAACTCATCTCCCGGAGAGAGCAGATGTACTACGTGATGCATACCAGGTCCCACACAGATCTGCCCGGGTTCATCGCCGAGGGTAACCGCAGAGCAGATGCTCTTGCGGCCCCTGTGGAGGTTGAACCCGAGTGGGCACTCGCCGCTGCGGTGAAGTATGCCCCACTCCCTCATGTGTTCGAACAAGCGAAGATCAGCCACCAGCTCTTCCATCAGAATGCGCCTGGCCTGGTTCGCCAGTTCCGTCTCACGCGCGACCAGGCCAAGGCCATTGTGGCCACATGCCCCCATTGCCAGCGGGACCAAATGACATCTCTACCCGCTGGCGTCAACCCCAGAGGACTTGCAAGCTGTGAGGTGTGGCAAACAGATGTAACCAAAATTCCAACATTCGGCCGCCTCAAGTACGTCCATGTTTCCGTGGACACCTTTTCCGGTGCCGTTTTCGCCTCTGCCCACACAGGGGAGAGAGCTCTGGATGTCCAGAAACATCTCATCCAGGCTTTCTCCATGTTGGGAATCCCCAGGGTGCTTAAAACAGACAACGGCCCAGGGTACATTTCCAGGGAGCTACGGAGCTTCCTACAGCGATGGGGAATAGAACATAAGACCGGCATCCCCTATTCCCCCACAGGACAGGCCGTGATTGAGAGGACCCATCAGAGCCTCAAGCGCATCCTTGCGCCCTTAACACCGGCGATGAAGATGGAGTCCCCTCAGACTCAGCTATCTCGGGCCATGTATACTTACAACTTCTTGAATTGCTCCTATGACAATTTGAATCCACCTATTGTCAGGCACTTCGGCGGACACGGCACCCTGCAGGTGAAGGAAAGGCCCCCGGTCCTGGTGAAAGACCCGGAGACCTGGCGGCAGGAGGGACCATTTGAGCTTGTGACTTGGGGGAGGGGATACGCTTGCGTGTCCACTCCCTCGGGTCCCAAGTGGGTCCCTTCCCGCTGGGTCCGGCCCTTTGTCCCTCGTGCAGGAAACAGCAAACCAGCACCTCCCCAAGTCCAAGTGGCAAGTTGGCAGCGTCGACGGAGGCAACCCATCCTCTCCAATCTTCCCTCGGGTCGGAAGCTGAGCTTCGTCTGCAGTGGATGCCTGACCTTCCCCCCTCGTCTGCCTTTCCTGACCCCCCCAATCCGCTCCCCCCACCAGATCACCTTGACCCTGGGTTAGGCATCCTCTTCCCTTCAGACCCGGAGCTCTCTCGCCCATCAGAACTCGTAGCTCCTGAACTCTCCGAACATTCCGACTCCGACCTCCTCCTCTCTGAGCCCTTCTACCTCTCCACCCTCTTTGACCCAAGTCCCTCCCCCTGAGGCAAGTTTCTTTCCCATTTGCTTTAAATGTTTTCTCCTTTGTTTGTTTCATAGGCCCACCCGACGACGATGCTCATCCAGCTGACCTTGCTCGTGCTGATGACCATCAGGGCATCATTGACACCTGCAGCCCTGTGGCCGATTACCCAGCCCCAGAGGAATTTCTGGGAACTGCTCGCACGATCCGTCGGCCGGGATGACATATGTTTGCACAGTGGTGATGCCGCGAACCCCCTAGGGACCTGTCTAGTTGGGATACCCACCCCTGTAAAAGACTATCCCATAAAATTAGATTGGGGGGTGTGGATTGGGAATACTCGTACGAACCCCATTTTTGCGTACCTTCCCTACTTAGATCATGAACCCTTGGAATTTGACCTGCTCGGCTCTGCAAAAGCTCCTCTCTGTTTTCTGTTTGACCCCCCTGTGATCCCGACGGTGGCTCCGGAACGCTCCGGCCAGCTGATAATTTACCGGCAAAAGAAATTACCTTTCACCACCAGCCGGTGGTGTAACCGGACCACCACCCGTGTTCTCGCCCCTACCACTACTGATTTTATACCCCGTGCCCTTCCGAAAGGGTTTTTCCTTATCTGCGGAGACCAAGCATGGGAGGGCATCCCCTCTATTTTTGTAGGAGGCCCGTGCACCATCGGGCGGTTGTCGCTGTTCTCCCCCAACATGTCGAATATTGCAGATTGGCTGAAGCTAAATTCTACTAAAGATGGTGCTTTTCGGTTGAAAAGAAGCATTTCCCAACTGGATTCCAATTGCGATCCTGAAATTGTGCATTGGCCCCGATCAAAAAGGATCGCGATGTCAGTGCTTTTGCCGTGGGTTGCAGCGAGCAAAGCACTGGGAGAATTAGGCGAGTTAGAATGTTGGGTGGCGAAACAAGCCAACTTGACCTCAGCCGCTTTAGCTGACCTCCTAGAAGATGAGAGAATTACTAGGCAGGCAGCCCTTCAGAACAGGGCGGCCATTGACTACCTGCTTTTGCTGCATCACCACTCGTGCCAAGAGTTCAAAGGACTCTGTTGTTTCAATCTATCAGAGAAGGCCAATGACGTGCGAGCAAAGATCCGGGGCATCGAGCAAATGGTCAGAAACATCTCCGTCGAGTCGCCGGACTGGTTGTATCATCTATTCTTGGGCAGTGGACTGTCGGGTTGGGCCACTTCCATTATGAAAGACTTGATTTATGTTCTGTTATCCCTCATTTTCGTTCTCATCTGTTCCCTAGTCGTTTGGACTATTTTAAAGAAATTTATTAAGAGCGCGCTCCCTTCCCCCGAAGCCAATGCTGTCACGCTCCCCTCTCCGCCTCCTGAGTACGAGGACGATGCCCTCTTCCCAACATACAAAGAGATGGCCTCTCGATTCACCGCCTCCGAGTTCTACCAGGAGGAATCGTCGGAGAGCATGGAGCCGACGAGTGGGGAAGAGGAAGAGAGCGACATTTGAAAAGAGACTTTACTTGTTTTTAAACTTTGTTTGATGGACAGTTTTCAAAGTTCAGTTCCATCTCCCCTCCCTTTCTTTTCTTTTTGTATAAGAAAGGGGGAGATGGTGTGGCGTGTTTTGTTTGTTTAATGGCTTGTATTGTTGTACATTTTCATAAGGTTTTTAATGTTTTATAAATTTGCCTCAGGTCCCTTCCCCCTGCTGTAGTTAACTGTCAGTCTTTGGTTTCCTTAGCAACTCCCACCATTTTGTATCAATTCAGTTCAGCCCCTCCTTGTTTTGCTCATTATCTTGGTTTCCCCTCCCCTTGTAGTTATGGTAACCCATCTGTCCGTCATCCTCTGCCCACTCCCAAGGTCCAGAAACTTTGGTCAGGGGCAGGGGATGATTGGTGCAGATGGGGAGGCCACTCCCTATGTTTTCCCCTATTGGTTTGTTACCCATGCTCATCATTTCTCTCTGTACTATTACTGGTTCATTTGTCCGGGCACCTCCTTCTTTGTACTCTATTTAAGTTTCAAGCGATGCCACGCCCGGTGGCAGTTCGCTGCAGCTCCCCTCGCTCCTCTACCCCTTCCCAATAAATCCTCGTTCCCTGCTGCTACGAATTGCTGCCTCTCGAGCCGTTTGTCCCAGGCAATTTCCTGCACTATCCTTCGGTTGGTTGCTCACGCGGAGCTGCCTTCCCTGCCAGAGACGCTGGGAGAGCTCCGAAGCTGACCGCTGCCTCCGACGCCCTCGCACCTGGGCAGAGGCAGGAGTGGCCACGCGGTCGGCCCAACCCCTGTGGTGGCTGGCTTTGTGGGGCTCGCCGGGCTTGCTTCCGCCACGCGAAACCACAACGGGGCAGACTAGCGGCAGCAGCGTGGCCCCTACACACAGCAGGGAGAGGCTCCCTGGAAGGGGGAAAGGGCTGGGGGATCCCGGGGTTTCCCCTGAGGCACTTGAGCAGAATGTGAAGGGTTCTTTGTTTGGTGAGGTAGGGTGTTAATAAGGTCCCAGTGCAAAGGCCACTCTTACGAGCAAAGCTCCACTCATGGTAGAAGAAAGGCAGCAGGAGAAGGAATCCTGCAGTGGTGATGAATTCTCTCCACAGTGACTGCAGCCTCCTTCTCCTCCTAATGCTGAGAGTGCAAGACAACAAGGAGCTGCCCCAGAACCTTTTTTCCCAGCCTAATTCTCACGGCATCTCTGCCCCTCAGAGAAAAACCCTCAGAAAATAGGGGTGCAGCCAAGTGCCCTCCTCCCCTGAGCGTGGCAACTTCTTTTATCGCTCTTAACCACCCGGTTGTTATTTTCTCCCAGCGACGTATAGGAGAAAATTCCCTAGGAGAAAGCAACAAAGGGTCAATAAATATTGTCAACAATAAATATTAATGATACCCTGGGAATAATGTTTCTACTCCGGAAGTCTAAGAAGAATAATCAGAAAAGCATTTCTTGATACTAATTTGTTGCCTTCTCTCAGAATATTACAGTGAAACTTTATTATCTTGGCTGGACAACTGGTGACTTCTACAAGATCCATGATTTGAAGTCAGTTGTAAAAGGGAAAAAGGAAAGTGAAAAAAAAAAAAATGGAAAAAAAAAAATGCTCCAGGTTTTTAAAAGCCAAACCAGGGGCTTAAATCAGGAGTTTACAATGGAAAAATAATTTCAAAAACTGTTTAGGTTTTTAGTTCCAGGTCACTTAAGAACAGCTTGTTAATAATTAAAAATGGTTCTGGGAAATATTTTTAAAGTACAGAGATTTATTATTTTAATGCTAACAAGTTTTCAATGAATCAGGAAATTTTGCTACAATGCAGTATCAGTACAGATTACACAGCGCAAAGGAAGCTGATTGGGATGTAGATCTATTCCCTAAGTGTGACTGTTTGGACTTTTTACATGCTAATGCTCTCATGAGGTTGCTGCTTTTCAAACCAGGTTTTACAGGTTAGAGAAAGACCACTTTTGCCTTACAAAAATGTTCTGTTAATTAGACTTGATATTTAGGTCAAATATTTCCACACTCTAATGAAGTGTATTCCCATACTATACCAAAATGTGTAGAAATGCTGAAATAATACTCTCAAAATAAAATAAACTCAATGTTGCATACAGAGCTAATATTAGCATATTATTTCCCTTATTTTCTCATCCTTATGTAACTTATTTATGATTTATTTTGCCGATGTTATCCTTTTCCAGAGAACACTCCGTATATCTTGATTTGGTATAGTCTGTGGCCTTCAAATTATAGAAAAATCCTCCAGGAGAATTGGTACACTAGGGATTCATGTCAGAGAAGTCACAAATATCCCTCAGTGCAGTGATTTCAGTACTAATAAACTAATTTTTAGGTTTTACAGTTGAGATTCCACCAAGTGTAACTTGGAAGACAAGAAAAAAAGAGGAAAAGAAAGAGAAAAGATAGGAGATTTGTAAATAAAAATATTGTCTTGGCACAGAATTTAATTTATTTAAACATATCAAGTGTATAAGTCTGTTAATTAATAGTCTAATATTATTCTCAGCGTTATTAAAGTCAGGAAGAAGACAATACATAAAGAAAGATATACTGTAAATAAATAAACTTGGGAGTAGTCCATGCAGATAAATCGTGCTTGAAAATGCATAGATAATACCAAGTTTGTAAAATTCTCTGTGAAAGTTGCACAACAAACTTATTTGACTGCTGAATAACAGAATTTTCATATACTGATGGCTACCAAGCTTTTTTAGCAAGAAATAGAAATTATACTGATGGAAAATGAATCAGTTGTTCTAACATAGTTTGGATTTTGTAATGGTGAACTGAAATTGTATTTATAGACATATTATTGGAAATTTAAGGAAATAATCTAAATGTTAATTTTTCCAAAGATAGTAGCATTAAGCTTCTGTAGCTCAATGCTTAATTAAGCAAAGAGCAGATTGATTGGCACAGAAAAAAAACCTGAACTGGTAAGCTATCTTTGCTTTTTGCATAGACTTTCATACATTTGATAAGTTTATTTTTATGATTTTAGAGACAGAGACTCATTTTCATTAAATTTGTTTACCATAATTATGGAAGGACTGTCACAATAACCATTAAGTTTGATACATCTGTGTGTGTTCCTACTTCTCTCTGCCTCCCAGAATTTTCATTCCAGCCATGAGTGTTGGTGTTCCTTAGTTGTACATCTGGTACAGTGTTTCTGACAGCAACATCACTCCACAGGGACTGAATGTGCCATCTGTATGACACACTCAGTATCTAATGGTTTAAGAGCTAGAGACACATAAACGCTTGAAAAAGTACATTTTCCTGGTTGCTATGTTTTTGGTCTCTAATGTACATTTTACCAACAAAGTATTTATTGCACAATGTTGCAGCTCTGTGCTCCTGTATTTGTATGTATGGGAAAGGGGAGTGGACTTTAGCATCCAGTATGTCCCCATTATTTCTAGCTAAAGGCAAAAGTAAAGGAGAGAAAGGTTAAAAACTCCTCACAGAGCAGGACCACAAGAGGTAATAATCTCCTCAGCAGAAGAGCCAATTCTAATAGAAATGTAATGTGAAATTATTTTGTGAAGAGTGTACAAACAGATGTTTAGCACTGTCTATAAAAGATGTGTTGCCCAAAGCTAAAGTAGTTAAAGGGATGAGCCAACATTTCCCAAATGAAAACCATCAGATTCCTAATGAAAGTCACAATAAAATATGCTTCTTTAGAAAATTTTTATGCCTAAAATCAATACTTCTGCAAGATTTTTGCACTTGCTTGAACTTCACTGTGATTATGAAGTACTGAAGATGTAGAGAAACTTAAGTCAAACTGAGCCTAGTGAAACTGTATAGGAAAGACTTTCTGCATAAATCTCTTTTTTTTTTTTTTTTTTTTTTTTGTAACACAAGGAGAAAACATAATTTATGAGGTTCTAGCCTTATAAAGGGGAAAACACTTGAATTCTAAGCAAAGAAAGAAAAGTGTTCCTGGAAAGTAGAAAGCTTTCAGATGGCCTTTCTGGGTTTTTGCTTATTTTTCCTCGCTTAAATTCCCACTGCTCAAAATGAAGAACCAGTTTTTATTCATTGTTTGCATTAAGGTTTATAGATACATACTTGCTCCAGAAAAAGGCATATGCTCAAAGTGCCCATCATTTTTCTTAATATTCAAGATGAAGACTTCTAGTTAGAAATGCAGTTTGTAGAGCAGCAGTCCTGGGCTATTTCATTTTTCTAATGACCCTGCCTGTGGCTTTTTTTCTCCTTCAGCCTTTATAGGCAATAAACCAAGGAACACTTCTTTTAAAAATGTATGCCTCATATGCTCTTGACTTTGTTCCATGGAGAGCAAAAAAATAACAGAACTGAAAAATTTCTCTAAAACAACTAGTGGAAAATTGCTTATGTGATAATTTGGTAGTCAATATTATTATTATTGCCCAGGTATCCATAATGTATGAACAACAGTAAAAGAAAAATATAATTGAGACATTCAATGCCAAAATTGCCAGTCCAGGTTTTAAATATTGTAACTCAGTGTAACATTTAGGAGTTTTAGTGCTTATCCTAATTTTGCCCATGCAGAGATAAATCTATTTAGGGAATTACATACTGCAACACTTGTGTAGGCGAACTAATTTGAATATGACTACTGATGTAAAATTTGACATTAGCGAAACAACTGTAATTGCTCTTTGTCTAGTTAATTTGTTTTGTTTTTCAACTTTTTTGTCAGATTGCTTTTACTCCTTGGTATATTTATTCTGTGGTGTAATGATGAAATGGATTTTGAAAATCAATGAGTGATTCTGATCTAAAGTGGTGCTCTTTTTGGCAACACAATTTAACATGCCATGAAGGCAGAAGAAATTTGGTGTTTGATGTTCAGTCTGCAATAAAAGGCTTATTTAAAATTTCTTAAACACCTGAAAATAAAAGCAAATAAATCAAATTTAAGAATCTTTTTTTCTTGGTTTTGCAGGTACTTAGAAAACATTGAGCTCACTACAACATTTACTAGAAACAAAATTTAATAATTAGAACAGTTTATTTTTCCATCTTTAGCAGAGACCTTATAAAAGTGAGCACTCGACAGGGACATGTATACGTGATAAACTGTTTGATTAGTTTCTTCAGTGGCAGACATTCATGTTGATGCTGTGATCCTAACTTCTTTCTTCCCGTCCCTCTTCTTTTCTCCAAAATGAAGGGCAAATGTGTATTGCATTGGTGTACAGGGTAAATAATTCCTATTTGGAATGAGCTAATGTCCTCTTTAGAAGTTTATTGTTGCTCTCCTGTGTCATTTACACTTGTGCTGTCATCAAAGGAACTGGGGACATAGAAGTGTAACTGTTACCAGAGAAATGAAATTACTGTGTTGGCTGAGCAAAGACAGAACTGTTCATTCACCCTTTTAATGTGAAGGACAAACTAGAAGTCATGGTCTAGCTGTCTTTCTGTTGCATATATAAAGTGTCAGTATGTCATAGAGCTTTTTGCAAATGCAGAAAGGCTGGCTTTTGTAATGTCAGGAGTAGAAGGAAAATTGCTTACCTTGTAATTTGATGAGGTTAATATTAGCATGAATGCACTTTGATTGGTCTAGAATAGAATAAAACATGAGGTTATCCAACTAGATTATTTTTTGTGTAAACCTTCCAATGCAGGACAGCCAGTAGCAAAGAAATGACAGAAATGTTTCAAAGTCACAGAATAAATTGCTTCTGATCCCCAACATCATTTCAGAATCTAAAAAGAGCCTTATCTTCAAAAACAACTGGCATGAATGCTGATGCGGAACTATTGCTCATTATTTATCACAGCTAATGATCACTATATAGCATTCTCCACTATAACGGCTGGTCTGGTACTGACTGAGTTGATCACATGCCAGAAGCCACACAGAGCTGACACTGCATGCCAGAACTGGAAGAGATACCTTTAGGTGCAATGCTGTCACATTGAAGCTAAACTATCCCTAGTTAGGATAGTTTAGGGCCTGATCTAGCACTGGTCACTGGCAGTGTATTTTGTAGATATAATAGTTCTGGTAGTTCTAGATAGTAGTTCTTGTATTTAGCTGTGTCAGCTCTGACTTGATACTGTGCACTGTGCCACAGGCACACCCATGGAAATACTGAAGCTGAAAAACATCAGAAAAAAATCAAAGTCTTTGGAAGTTGATTCCAGCCATCCTGACTCATCTGGTAAGTCTGTCTTGACTTGCCCCAGGAAAACGAGCTTAGAGTATTTTCTGTCAGTGACCTGTGTGCAACAGAGGCAAGGAAGTATTTGTTGTGTTTCTATGCACTTAGTTTCTGTTGAAGTGAAGATCATAGCAAATTATAAATTCTGTTTCAATAATCGTATTTTAGGTGTGGCTTCTAGAGGTTGGAAGTTGAAAAGAGAGGAAAATTTCACTGCAAGGTAGCAGCCTTTGTAGCCAACTCACAGAGTGGATTACCGTCCTATGAGGAAGAGTAATGGATCTCAGGTATCTGTTACCTAAGATGTAACTTCTGATTGCTTACAGGACATGTGGCACATGACAGAGAAGCAGACTCCACATGACTATGTAAGACAAACAACAAGCAACTTTTTCTTTTGTTGCTACTAGATATATCCCAATCCAGATTAAGCATACTCTTTCAGTGATGCATCTTTTTATGTTGTTTTACCAATCTGTCACAAAACTGGAAAGCTTCTTTATGCAATCATTCCATCACTTCTTCATATCCCCTCTGTTTTCTGGGATCTGTTGAAATAATTAGTAGACTTGCAGAAAATTATTCCTTCATTGTTGTTGTGTGCAGTTTACATGTTTTGTAAGTTCTGTTCAATGCCGTTTGAGATGGTTTATGTAATTTTACAAGTTTTTGTCTCAGGTTTTCTCCCCCGCTGCGGTTTCCTGCCAATCACCCGTTTCCTTAGTTACTCCCGCCCTTTTGTATCTATTTAGTTGTCTGTCAGTTAAACCCCTCGTTTTTCTTATTATCTTGGTTTCCCCTCCCCCGTTGTCCTGGTGACCCATCTGCCTGTCATCCTCTGCCCACTCCCAAGGTCCAGAAACTTCGGCCAGGAGCAGGGGGTGATTGGTGCAGATGGGGAAGCCACTTCCTAAGTTGTTCCTTATTGGTCCCAGTCTCATGCTCTTCATCTTGTTCTGTTATGTTATTGGTTGATTTGTCCAGGCACCTCCTCCTTTGTAACCTTACTTAAGTTCTGCGCTATGCCACGCCCAGTGGCAGTTTGCTGCAGCCTCCCTCCTTCTCCGTACCCACTCCTAATAAACCTTACCCTCCGCTGCTACGAACTGCTGCTTCCTGAGCCTTTTTTGTCCTGCGACCTTCGCGTTCTTCGTCTGGTTCTCTCCTCAGAGCTGCCATCCCCACCATCGCTGTGGGGAGAGCTCTGGAAGCCGACCGTGGCCTCAGTCGCTCCCGCGTCCGGAGCAGAGGCTGAAGTGGCCACACGGTCGGCCCAACACACATTGCGGCTGGCATTGTGGGAGCCTGCTGGGCCATTCGAAGCCAACCGCAACACTTCATGTTGCTTGAAAATGGCACTCCAGGTCTTTGTGTTTGGTTAATGGAAAATTCTTCTAAAAATATTTGATGTTTAGGACTCAAGTATCATAACAAATCCTTCTGAAAATAGTATTCCTGTTAGAAGCTTCATCATTGTGTTCAAAAATCCCTAACTTACTAGTTACTCAACATCAATTTACATATTGTATGTATCACATGTGTAAAGCAATGCTAAAGAGAGACTCAAAAAGAATCATCAAGGTGGAAGGGTGAGTACATTTATTCTTTGATTTCAGTATTTAAAAGTTGGTAAACATTTCAGTTTGAGGTTTTTTAAACCTTTTGAGTTAAAAACATCAGAATATTTAATTCATTGGGTTTTTAGCAAGTTGCTAATGAATGCCTCCAAATTAGACTCCTATATCCAATGAAATTAATCCCAAAACTCTTGTGTGGGATTCTTGTCATATACATGAGTGAAGAGCAGAAACTTTTCAAAATGAAGCTTTTGTGTGATTGTACTGTTCAGCCTGCTCTCTATCTCAAAACAGCAGATCTTGAGGGACAAAATGTTGACAATCAGTGGTTTGTGAATCAATCTATTAAAATTGAAAATAAAAAAAGAGACAATGTGAGTGGCAAAATAGTTTGATCCTAAAGTTCAGCCTAGAACCAAATGTTGTTATATTTGCAAATTCTTTATTAGGGATGACATGTTCCTGGATTGTTTTTTCTTTCTGTATGATCACAATGAGACTGTGGAAAAACACTGACTGTGCAAATTGCTGGCAGTATATTAAGAATGAATTTGGTTCTCCTCAATCTGTGCTTATGAAATTTTCTTCTTGTCTTCTCAAGATGTAAGGGGAACAGATAAGATTTCAGTCAAACACCATTTCTTATACAAACCAATATCTACATTTGAGTGTAGTGTTTACACTATACCAATACTGACGCCAAGAAATTGAATGAAACCTGTTTTTCTAGAATTAATGCTAATCAGCATGCCTCTGTGTATATATATACCAGCAGCCGATAGTGATTCTGCATATATATCTGTGAAAATGAGTGCATTATTATTTATGTTCCCTTGTTTTGAAAATTGCCTTACATTGTTTTACCAGGAGAAAATAGGTCACAACCAGCGTGTCCTATATGAGTTGCTGAAGGCCTTGTGGTAGGAGAAAATTTAACCGCAGACTGAACCACTATGGGTGGTTCCTTCTATAGAGAAGTGTTGGGGGCTGGGTTTTCTTTCTTTTCTTTCCTTGTTATTTGTGGAATCTTTTCCCATTGAGTTGCTAAGAAGCACTGATGGCTGGGTGCTTGAGAGGTGGGGAGGGGGTACTCCTCTGTTTTTTGGATAGAAGCAGGTAAAAGGATGGGGGCTGGGGCAGTTGCTGAGCTCTCTCTCTCTCTCTGTGCGCTTTGGAGGAGGACAGTTGGACCAGCAGCCTGGGGAAAGAAATTCACTGCCACTGCCGTAAGCCAGCCAGGAGATGCCTGTCTTCTGCTGCTGGGCCCCGCATCCCCTGCCCTGCTGGGATGTGCTGCAGTGTCCAGCTACCGCAGTGGAGCTTCTGATACATCTCATCCACCACTCCAGGATTTGCGCTCATTCCTGCTGTTCCAGCTTGGTGCTTCTCAGAGTCCTGCTGGGGCACTGGGATCGACTGCCCCAGGGGGTTTGTGCAGCGAAGCCTCTCCTCCATCCTTTCCCATCTGGGCCAAGCCGCCATTACAGCGCGCTCCCCGAGCTCGCGCCACAGCGCCCCCTGCAGCCCCGGGGGAATCACCGCACCTGCGCTGCCCACCGGGAGACACCAGCGCCCCTGCCGGCTGTGACCGGAACTGCACCAAGGGGAAAGTGCCTGCGGCTGAGAAGGGCACCGTCACCGGGTTCTGGTTCTGGTTGTTGTTTGTGCCGTGGTTATTGTTGTTTGTTTGCCTTGTTATACACACTAGTAAAGAACTCTTATCCCTATTCTCATGTCTTTTTCTTTGCCTGAGAGCCCCTTAATTTCAAAATTACAGAATTTGGGTGTTTACATTCTCCATTCCAAGAGAGGCTCCTGCCTTCCTTAGCAGACACCTGTCTTTCAAACCAAGACGAGAGTGAATAAAAGCTGGGAGCAAGAGTGGCCAATATATATCTTAGAAAGAAATAAATCAGCTGAGAGGAATCTGTATGACTGATATAGAGACAAACTATCTGTCCCTCGCTGGTAACTTTACCTGCATTCATTTTGTAGGATTGTAGGTGTTTAAAATCCAACATCCTAGACAGCCCAGGACAGAGTACAGTGTGCTCCTGAGAACAACTCAATTATTCCTGAGAAAACACTTCTTTCAAGCTCCAAAAAGTGGCCACTTCAAAAAGGCATTCCAGTGCTTTGATAAAAGAAAGTGTACTAGATAGTGTATTTGTCAGTGTATTTCAACTAATTTTCCATTTGGCAGGGATAATGGGGATAATTGAAGCACTGCAATTCACTTCTTCATGAGGAAAAGTCTAGGGCACATGAAAAGCTGCAGTCATGTTCTAATAAGGACAATTATCATTAGAATTGCATATATATGGCAACTGAAAAATCAGTTCCTTTCTTCTGTTGAAGTTCAAGATTTTGGTGCAGAATACAGTCAAAATGTTACCTATTTGCAAAAGTTCATTGAGTTGCTGAGCTTTTATGTACACCTGCTTCTTTCAGGTTTTTACTAATAGAGACACTAGAATTAAAGGGAGTTTTATTTGGGTTGGTGTTCACCCTCTGATGCTATGTCCAATCTGGTGTTATCTCTTAGTTGAGACATTACTCTGTTTTTCAGAGGTAATCAGAGGTGTTATATATGTGATAGATTAATTCATGCTGTAAAGTTAGAAATGAGTATATAAAATATTAGGAGAAATCAAACCCTATGCTTATGACTGCTCCGGCTGGGAACTGCATTCTATTCACATTCTAACCAATTCTTGGAAAAGATAACATCAAGCCAGTTACCTCCCTGACTGGGATTGAGCTATGCATACGAAAGCCACTTCCCGGACAGCCTGAAAGAGACTGGCTCGGGCCATCAGGAGGGACTTCCTACAGCAGAATGCAGAAGAAGATATCATCTAGACATTCCCGGAATGGACTGTCCTGAAGAAGCTCACAAGACCACGCACCTGGGGACAATTTCTCTACAGCACTCAGGACCTATTCCATGTGAATGCATCCCCTGCCTGGGTGCTCAGACATTTGTCTGGGTTCAGACTTCATCTTTGTCTGTTTCTACACGTGTATAGGTTCAACTTTACATGTAAAGGGACACAAAGGAATATGTGGTCGTCTCTGCCTCAGGCAGAATAAACTGTATATAGACTGGCTCCTGTGAGCATTCGGGGTGAACCACTGGGGAGACGCTGACACTTTGTCGGTCAGATCCAGGTTCACCCAGCGCCGATCCCAGGTTCAATGCTGCCCGAGGCTGTGGTGCTTTTTTTGAAATTCTATTTTGTAAACAATCTAATAAATCATTGTTAAATTTTCTTATAAATTTGGCTACTAATTTGATCATTTATAATAGAGGTAAAGATTAAAGTAGCAACAAGAGAAGGAGGACTTACATACTTCTCAGTAAAAAAAAAAAACCTTATCAAAATAAAACCTTCAAACTTCCAAAACATTGGCCGTACAAAAAAGAAAGAGACCTTGCATTTGCGTCCTAGGTGTCCTTTCCATTTTCTCCCTTCTGAACTGATTATTTTTCTCATATTGATTTAGCATGAGACAAACTGGATTGAAAAGGTGGAACTGCTTGGAAAAATGGAGCTACAAACAAGGTAAAGTAACATTTTATCTTCCTGTCATTAAAACTGTAATTATAAGCATTAGTGAATACCATTCAATGAAATATCAGACACTGTCACTGAATTAACTTGTCAAGACAAGATCTAAAACACTTTTATGTTTGCCTGTCATGTGTGCATATGTGAATTCTATGTCCTACTACAAATTGCAGCTGATTTTTTTAGGAAAGTGGAATCTGAAGTTTTCACAAATTTAATGCCAGGAAACTCACAAGACTGCCAAAGTTATTTCTCTCCCAGATCTCCTCCTTAAACAATGGTTTATTTTTTAATCGAAGAAGGAAGATATCAAGATGATCTATCATCTTGTGGGCCAGTCCTGATACATGCAGCAACATGGCCCAAAGTGATATTACAGTCACAAGGTCAAGCACGTCAGAAACGTAGCCTGAAGAACACTGCTTCCCTTATGATTGAAACACTAGATAACTAATTAAATTGCTGCCTATTATGCACTAAATTTTGGACAATTAGCTACAGTGTGTTCTCTAACACTATCTGATAGTGTAATTACAATGGCAAACAGTCAGGAAATACCTTTTATCTTTACAGTTCAAAAGTACAGAGAACTGCTTCATGAAATGAAGTCCCTATCAACGCAGTCCATTATATATCTGGCTTTAATTCCTAAGGCATTTTTTACTCAAGCTTTCCACAGGAATGTTGATTACCTCTAAATGTCCACCAGAACATGAAAAGAGGTTCAGCAATACCTACACCTGTGTATAAGGCTAATAATTTAGGTTAAAGAATCTCATTTTCTCAAAATTTTGTTTGTTTTGGACAGCTTTATAAAATTTTGCAAATTGATAAAAATGGAAACAATTAAGAAAATTTCTTTCGAATGTCCAATGCGTCTTCATACAACCTATGTCAGTATTTGAAAAAAAATTTGCTTAGAAAACACTATTGATTTTTCATCTGTGGATCAATAAATTAATCTTCCCTATTGTTTTGTGGTTCTAAGGATATCTGGCATGACAAATGCCACACAGTACAAAGAGATCTGTCAGACCAGTATTTAAAACACAAATTTTTCAATGGCATATGGAAAAAGAAGACAATGAGCAAAGAATCCTTTCATTAAACAAAAACTCTAAATACTGGGATAACAAGTCTTTGTTAGCAAGGATTTTTATTTCTTTTACTTTAGAAGAATAGAAAAATGAATTCTCCTTATTGTATTTAATCAAGAAAAGCAATTAAGAGTTTACTGTTCCTATTCATGAGTTCCGTTTGCAAGATCTGCTTGCGAAGAGTTTCTGAATGAAAGTACATCCGCAGTACTAGTTAAACAAAGAACAAGAGGCAAGCCAATACATCTAGGTTCATGAAAATCATGGCATAATTAATTTCCCTGAGAACACCATGTTACAAAACACAGTACATAACCACAGACTACTGCACGTAACAGATAATGAAAAAAATTATTGACACAATTTTATAACAGGTCCTTTGCTGGTCATAGGTTTTTATCATAGTTTTCATGCAGTTTTGTAGAAAAAAAATAAAGCTGAGTTTTATCTAGTATCTTAATGCATTTTCATCCTCTTTCATGCTATGAAAGACCTGTCAATACAATGCTGTTTGGTGTGGACTAGAGTTGGTAGCAAGGAGTGAGTGTCCTTTGAAGGAGTATTGTGCAGCTGTGATAAACCAAAAACAGAACAAGTGATCCAGTAAAAATTGTCAGAGACTGAATGTTATCATTTATGGCTTAAATATCTTCAGGAAGATTTTGGGCCTATTATAGCATAACTGTATCTTCAGAGAAACCACCACACCCTGAATAGGCCCTCTGACTGAGGCCCTGAACTGCTCCCTGATGGAGGTAAGATAAGGTGACTCAGGCCTTGGTTAGGGGAGAAGAATACTTTCACAGGGAGATCAAGCTTAGCACCTTTGGGGTGGAGACCACACCCCAGGGCTCTCAGCTGCCAGGGTTGAACAGACCCTTACACCAGAGGGTGGGGAAAGGAGAGGTTTTTGGGTGTGTGGTGAAAAAGCCTCTGGTCCCAGGCAGTTAACACCCATTCTCTGCACTGCAGACCAGCTCAGCCCTGAGGCCCCTTCACCCCAGGAAAAGCCGCATTCACGTGAAGGACAGCGGAGGGGGTGTCACAGCCCATCAAAGGCCTGGCTCCCCAAAGGGGTCCCCAGACCCTGCACCAGAGCACTGCAAATGATGCAACAGATCCACAGTGCTACAAGGGACAGTGTCAAACTTGGCCTCCTTCAAAGGAGGCAGCTGGGTGTTGTCACTGGGCCCAAATGTGTATTAATCCACAGAATTTTCGTTGCAGTGGGGTGCAGGGGACTCTCACCACCAAGAAAACCAGATGGAGGGGAGCAACGAGACATTTTTGGGACCCCCAGCAGGGTGATATGTTTCCACCTAACCCCTGTCACTCTCTCCCTGTTCCCCAAGCCCCCATGCACACCTCTTTTTCATTTTTTTCTTTTTTTTCCCACTTTTTGTCTTTTTTCTCTCTCTTTTTCTCTTTTTCTTTTTCCCTTCCCTCCTTTTTTTCTTTTTCTTTCTCTTTTTCTTTTTCTTAATTTTTTTTCTCTCTCTCTCTCTTTATCTTTCTTTCTCTTTGCCTCTTTTACTATGAAATAAAATATATCAATTTTTTGCACCAACATCTAACCTTGCTTTGTTTTAATCATGTTTGTTGGGTATAATTTCCAACTTTTCTGGATCCAGTCCATTTTATTCATGGAGGATTTTTCCTTTGGTCTTCTGTGTTAAACCAGTTCATAACAAAGCAGAAGAGCAGGATGCACTGTCTATCATCCTATGTCTGTGTCAATGGAGATTCTTTATTTGTCATTGCAAGACAGAGGTGCTTAGACAGAATAGTTTGTCCTTTTTGGTGTCCAGTCAGGTCTTCACAAAGCCTCTGCTAGAGGTCTATAAATCTGGAAGCAAAGGCATTCCGTGCTTTGCACTGTTCCTCTATTCAGAATCATTTGTTAAGCGATAGGAAAGAGGCAGAGAAAGAGAAAGTGGAAAACTGACTTTGGTCTTGAGAACACTAGTGTATTTTAAATCCAGATTTCAGTTTAAGTAAATATGCTAACTTAAATGCACAGGATGCTTACATAAACAAATGCAGACTTACAGGATGATGGTCTTTCTTGGAGATCAAAGTGATGGTGCTTATCTTTATTTGAAAAAGCCAACACTATTTAAATAAAAAAAAAAACCACTTCTACTCATTTACTGGTAGTCTGGTATAGCAAGGCGGTCCCAACCAGAATTTTACAAATGTTACACCCATCCATAAGAATTACTTAGAAGGATGATTTGGGGACCTTCAAGCCTGTCAGCTTGACCTCGATGCGGAGGAACATCATGGAGCAGATCATCTCAAGTGCCATCATGCAACACATACAGGACAACCAGAAGGATCAGGCCTGGCCAACATGAGTTTAGGAAAGGCAGGTCTTGCTTGGCCAACCAAGCAATGACACAATGACCTGCTTATTGGATGAGAGAAAGGGTACGGGTGTTGTTTTGACTGTGAACTTTTGTGAAGTCTTTGACACCATTTCCCACATCATTCTGCTGGAGAAACTGGCCGTGTGTGGTGTTGACTGATTGTTGCAGCGCGTGACGGCTGCACCCCGGACTCTAAAGACTCGTTTCTAGTTATGTTGTCCGTGTGTCATGTATTCCTAGAATGTTTTATGGAGTCTTATTACAGTTATCATAATTTTTACTATTGTTCAAGATGGCGCTTAGTCTAGGCTCCCCCTCCCCCTGAGAAGGTTCCAGCCCCTGTCCTTCACTCCGTTGTCATAGCAACTCCCGCCCTTTTGTTTCCACTTTTCTGTCCATCAGTTATCCCCTCCCCGTTTCTATAGTTACCACCTCATTGTCAGTCAGTCCATCACTCCCATCCCACTCCCCATTTCCAGACTGTTCTTCGAGCTCTCCCTGGGGATTGGCCCAGCCCACCTGTCCCCTCCTCTTCGTGTACGCAATTGGTTTATGTACCATGTCTATCATTTTGTATTGTACTGTCATTGGTCCTGG
Source organism: Diglossa brunneiventris (assembly GCA_019023105.1). Classification (NCBI taxonomy): domain Eukaryota; kingdom Metazoa; phylum Chordata; class Aves; order Passeriformes; family Thraupidae; genus Diglossa; species Diglossa brunneiventris. Next base: position 2,377,411 of record CM032382.1, read on the forward strand.
GGCGAGGGTTAACTCCCCCAGGCCAGTCTTTATAAGTCGCTGTAAACCCCTCCCTCTTTGGCTATTTCTCCCTGGCTTCCCACCCCGCTGCACCTTCTCGGATCCCCTTCAATAAACCGACCCTGCTGCGGAGAAATAGCTGCCTCCTGTCTTCCATCTCTCCTCCTGTTCCCGTTAGCTGGCGCGCTGCAGGGAAGATTTTGAGCCGTCCCTGGGAAAGCAAACCTGAGGCAACCTCTCCCACAGCTGGGGAGGGCTCAGGTTCCTCGAGGCCCTGGGACAATTCTTTTCTTCCTCGACTGCTGGAGTGTTTGTGGTTCTCCGGCTGGGCTCTCTTCTCTCAAGTCCTTTGTTTTTGGACTCCAGCAGACTGATGAAATACTTTGCAGGTAAAGAACTGGCTGGATGGCCAGGCCCAGAGAGTGGTGGTGAATGGAGTCACACTCAGCTGTTGGCTGGCTTCCAGTAGTGTTTCCCAGAGCTCAGTGTTCTTCAATGGCTGAATGGCCAACCCTGTTTAATACCTGTCATCTGGACAAGGGAATTGGGTGTACATTAAGTAAGTTTGCAAATGACACCAAGCTGGAGGACAGGAAGGTTCTAGAGAAGAATGTGGACAGCTTGGACATGTGGTCCAAGGCCAAAGGAGTGAGGTTCAACAAGGCCAAGTACTGGGTCCTGCCCTTGGGTTACAACAACCCCTGCAGTGCTACAGGCTGGGGCAGAGTGTCTGCAAAACTGCCTGGTGGAAAAGGACCTGGGGGTTCTGGCAGACAGCAGACATATGCCAACTGTGCCCAAGTGGCCAAGAAGGCCAAGAGCACCTGGCCTGTGTCAGCAACAGAGGGGCAGCAAGGACAGGGCAGTGACCGTCCCCCTCTGCTGGGCACTGGTGAGGCCACAGCTCGAGTGCTGTGTCCAGTCTGAGCCCTTCCATTCAGGAAGGACATTGAGGGATTGGAGCATGTCCTGAAAAGGGAACAGAGCTGGAGAAAGATCTGGAGCACAGGTCTGATGAGGAGCAGCTAAGGGAGCTAGGGGTGTTCAGACTGGAGAAAAGGAGGCCTTATTGCTTTTTACATCTACCTGGAAGGAGGGTGTAGTGAGGCAGGGGTTGGGGTCTTCTCCCAGACAATTAGCAAAAAGACAAGGGAAAATAGTGTCAAGTTATGTCAGAGGTCAAGGAAAGATATTAGGAAAGATTTCTTCAATCTTAACAATTCTCTATGACTCTTAAGTCTAATGAAAATCAAATGTATACAAAGTTGTGTACTAAAAGGAAGTGAAAATTGTCTTAGTGTTTCCACAGTTCATATTATCAATCTATCAATTACAGATGCTGCCAGTAGCAGAATAGTTACAATAAATAAAAGAGGAAATTTGAAAACATGTTGAGTAAACCAGAAAAACAGAGGAAAAAGTTTTAGAAAGAACCAAGTTTTTGTTTTTGAGGCAAGGGCAGATGTAAACAAAAGTTACATCTGATACTGACAGATTTATAGCAACCTTAAGTAAAGTGAGGGATTTTTTTCTGCCCTAGATCTAGAAGATCATGTTGTTCATTGGCAAAATAGGAAGGGCAAGGAAGGAGGCAAACTAACTCCAGGTGCGTCTCTGAGATAATGTCAGGTACAAAAGCAGGGTTCATCAATGATCACAACATAGTTCCCCTTTTTCCAGTGGAGAGCCCGTTACCCTTCTATGTTAGAGGACTGGATGTGGCAAGCATATGAAGTTCTGGAACTGTCTTCTACTGCTGGTGTTATCATTAGTCATCCATGGTCCCAAACAAATATGTTACATAGAAAATTCTTGTTTATCCTATTCTTTTTTCATCTCATCATGCTGACAGCTTCCTGTACCGCATCTGCTGATATATTCTGACTGTGGATGTGGAGATATGGATAGATATATTCAGTTTTTCTTATGCGCCTCTAATTTATATACTGATGTTTCCGTCTTCAATAAAACATCAACCAGCAGCTACAAATGTGTCGAGAGGTATAAGAGATATGTATTCACTTATCCCTTGTATAAATAGATAAGTCACAGTAATGCAAAATATGATCCAGCACACCTACCTATCTAAACTTTCAGGTCAGAAACAGACTACTGCAAAATTGCAGTGATAGCAATGAAATGCTGTTTTTAAAAAAATATCTATTGTTGATGATACACAGTGGATATAAAACTTTGTTAGTATTCTGCTGTGGAAGACAACTTTATTTTGAAATTAAAATTAAAAATTGCAATGAATAAATCAGCATAAAAAATATATTCTTGTTATCATACTAGCTTTAACAAGGTTGAATCATATCAGGTTCAGAAAATATCTTTAATAAGAATATTTTGTTTGCTTAATCACCTTTCAGAAAAAAGCCCTTCTGGACAGCATGACCTACTAACAGTGAATTACAGCTCTCGGGTTTCAGTTTCAGAATTGAGCTTTCAACTAGCTGCAATGCCAAATAAAAAGCAAACATTGTTTGTGTATGACTTTTTAGAACTATGCTGAAGGTACAGCTTCCTCTATAGATTTGTACACTGAAAACAAAAGCAACACAGGAACAGGAGACATTTACCCTGGGGGCACTGTTACCATGAGAGATTTTAGAGTAATAGAAAAAACAGCTCTTCAGAACATCTAAGTCCTGTTCAAAAGGAAAGTAAAACATTAATGATTGGCTGTATACCCTGTGAGGAAGTGTTTGGGGATAAAGCAGCTACACAAGCTAATAGTGAACAGATGTATGGAATTTCTCTTTTGATAGCTGACTGCCTAAAGAAGAAGATAAAAACTACTTTTTGTGCAAGAACTTCAGAATGCACGAAAATATATTTTGGTGTTGCTGGTTGCGTCACTTAAATTTATCAGTATCAGTCTTGGAGACATGAATGAAATCAATGTTAGTTCCCTCAGAGTTAGCATTTTATTTGGAGCTGTAGTGCATTTGAAGTGAATCTCTCAATCATTTCTAGTTTCTGAGAGTTGTTTCAATTCACAGAACTTTGGTGTGCCTGAAGTAATTTCTTAAAGAAACCCCTGAAACTGCAAACCTTGTTCCAGGTGTGCACCAGATGTGTTCCAGTGTTTCACTGTCTTTTGAGGATTTGACTTTTTTTGCTACACTTATATGGTGTGTTGTACCAGGAGACCAGACTAAATGTGTCTAAAGAAAAGACCCTGAACTGTAAATAATGTAGTTGTTGGGGCAGGCACCAGCTGCTTCAACATACTGATCTCCTTCAATTTCACTGAAGTAATGTAAATATAACACAGCACCCCAGGATTACTCAAGACAGTTCTAGGTAACCAAACAAATCAGGAAGTAAACTATAGGTTGAGGTACAGTTAAAAATTCTGTCATTAATAACATCCAAAGTTATTAATCAAGTTAATATTTCAGGGATGGCCAGATTCACTCCTTGTAATCGCAAAATGAGCTTGAAGACCACAAATCAGAAATAAATTAATGGAATCAAGTCTAAGTGAGTGTCTGAAGAATATATTTAATATGTTAGCCTCATTACTTTAGAATGGCATAAATATTATTACTCTATGATAAATTCACTGCTGCATTTTAGGTAATATTTCAGTTTTAGAGTAGTGGCCACAGAGATTAGAAGACTTTATACCAGCAAAACCTTAGTATAGTTGGTGATTCTGCATCCTGGTAATGAACAACACATGACTAAATTTGGTTTTTTTAGGAGTGAGAACATATTCGGGCTGTTTAAATAGTTAGGATTGACTCTTTCATCATCCAGTCTCAAATGCAGTTACATTTTGTGAAGTGGATCAGGGCCTCCTGAAATGGGAACTGAGACCACCAATACCATTATATTCAAATGGGAAGCAGTCATCAGATGGTAACAATTTTGACAACTGCCAATGAGTATGAAAAGAATTACATGTGCTAAACTGTCTGACATTATTAATCTTTTGAGCCATCATGTCTTGGAAGTGACTTCATTGTAGCTTTAATAATATTAGTTCTGTACCAAGCTAAAGATCTTTTATTTTTGTTAGCTGAGATCATATACATTTTCACGATTTTTTTTTTCAGTATGAATAGTCTTTTTTGTTTTGTTTTTCTTTTTTCAGAAAACAGGTTTAAGTACAGCTGTGAAAGGAAGAGTGTCATGACAGAAAACAGATTATTTTCCTAAAATAAAGAATTAGAATCCTTCCAATAGGTGTGAAGAAAGATGATTTAATTCTCCTAGTATTTTCTGTATTATTTTTTTCCTATGTTTTCAAGAAGGTGGTTTAAGTTTGTGGGGGAGACTGGAAGGACTGAGATCTCTACCTTATGAACTGACTATCAACAGAAATAAGAGTTAAGTCTTTCTGAAACAAAAAAATGTAATTTGTTCCACATTAATGGGGAGAAATGTAAGATATGATTATGACACAACCTTCACAGATTGAATTAGTGACAGATTAATGAACAGAAAAAGAAATGCATTGTGGGAATCCTGAACCCATGACAGCTATGTCATCCTTTTTGGGGAAGTCACAAATTATGTCTTCCCAGGAGACTAGAATAAGATTGTGATTAGCTCAGCATTGCTTTTCTTTTCCCCACTATTGTCTTTAAAATAATTAAAGAGTAACGGTGAATCCCATTGAATGTCCTTTAAGGTTTAACTACCTGAAGCTATTCACTAAGTTGCTCCTTTAAAGGATGCTGAACAGATCTGCACAATTGTGGAGTAGTACACTGTCTGGGTGCCAAACGAATGCCCCGCTAGCTCCACAGCACGCCCGCAGCGGCTTCTGACAGCTGTGTAGCTGTCCGGCTGACACCGCGCTTCCAGCTGCCTTGGCTGAGCCCTTCCCGGCTATTGGGGAAGGTTGCCTCAGACTGTGTCCGAAGATTGTGCAATGCTTGGCTCCGACGACCCGAATCGCAGGAAGGATGGCGAGGGGGCAAGGCAGGTCTCAGCAGCGGGGGCTTTTATTGAAGGGTAGGGGAGTGCAGATACAGAGGGCGGCTGCGGGGATCTGCCCCGAGAGCGGGGACTGGGACCACTTATAAAAGGTGGCTGTGGGGAGGTACACCCCTGCCCCTAAGCCAATAACATAATAACTTGACATGATAAACATAACAAAATACCAATCGAGGGTACAGTAGGGGAGGGATTATAATTTCCTGCCCAATCGCCCTCTGCCCAGGGTGGAAGATTCTGGCATTTGGAAAGGGGGCAGAGGGTGACTGGCAGGTGGGTTGGCATAGAAACTGAGGAGGGGATTTAGGAGTGACATAAAATTTGCAACAAAAAGGCGGGAGTAACTAGGCAACCGAATGACAGACAGGGGCAGACTGGAGAAGAACTGGGGAGGGGAACTTGGGACCAGCGCCATTTTAAGTGCATTGAACGAAACTTGAAATAACATTAAAATACACAGAAACACCCAACAGTCAACCCAAACAGTGAAACCCAACAGCACGCGCTGCAACAGTACACTGATACTCCTCTCTCACATCAATACCATTTAGGTCTGCTTAGAGTACATCCCATATTATTTTATTAGGGACAGAATTTTTAATCTGGTCAGATCTTTCTATGTATGCAGGAATGCATTTTTTGCCAGTAAGACTTCAAATCTTGCTTATGATTCTCAATGACAAAAATTGACACAGTTATTGTTTAGTTATGAGAGTTGTAAATATTCTGTTCTTTTGTTTCATTAGCATATATAAAAAATAAAGCATAATAAAGCAATGTTGCATGGCATGTATTTACCTTACTGTTACAAAGATCTGAAAATTTGTGGGTGTTAGTGAGAAAAAAATCTGTGAATGAATGAGGAAAGAGCGTCAGATTCCTTTTTGTAATGGGAGCTTCAGTGAAGCCAACTTTTCCCAGTTGGCTTAGTAGCTTGCATACTAGATCGAAGGGGATTTTTAGGCACTAGTCTTTCTTTGAAGACTAGTGCCTGAACAAGTATCATTATATATATTAGTCAGAATTTTATCTAGAAACAAACAAAAGAAACTGTGAATACAAAGATGAAAGAAAATGTCTCATTTAGGAAGTTTGGAAACAAATAAGATAAGAGACTGAAATATTCTAAGTAATCCCCCAAGATTCTTAGTAGATTTCAGGTAACTGCATAAATAATACAAGCTTGCTGTACTATTTTAATATTTGCCACTCCTACCACATAGAGTCACTAAGACAACTGAAAGATCTCTCTTCATCAAGGCCATTTTTTTGTATGCCATTATGATGTGGCCAATAAGGTGGACAAACAGAGGAGATTTTAGGCTTGTATTTGAAGTAATTTTTTGGCCTAGTAAGACCTGAGTAGAAAACAGTTCAAATTTTACAGATGTGTCCTTACACATCTGATGCAGAGGGCAATGAAAACACATTGAATATCCAGAAGTCATACACAGACAGAAGTATTAATTATAGCAACTTTTGTATCTGTACAACCTGAAAATAAGGTAAGCCTACTTTAGTAACATTTTTTTTTTGCATGAAAGTTCATTACTTTGATGGCAGCAGAGATAGACTGCTATGTAATAGCATGTCATGCTGACTCAGATTACTGGACATGAATGATTTCTAAAGCACACATTTTGTCCATGAAAAAAAAAATCTATTTTTGTGTGCCTAAAATTTAATAATAATTAAATTTTAGTTTAAATTAATTTAAATTAATTAATAATATTTTTGTGTGCCTAATATTTCCATTCAAACCAGAGGTGGACATATTTCAGAAGATGTAGGTATTACAGACTTTATCATTTTAATGTATACAAAAGTATCTAGGAGGTTTTATCTGCTGATTTTATAACCAATGCTGGAAATTTTATTATTATCAATTTAAAAAGTTCACTACCAGCTAGGTTCATGATTTCAGAAATCTTGCTGTGTTTAAAAAATAAGGCCTGTGTTGTATTTTTAGAGAACAGTGCTGATCAGCAGTGGTAATGTGCTAGCGTTGGATTGAACTAAATCTGCAATAACAATAATGTAAAAGCTTTTTTATAATTTCTGTGAAGATTTGTCTAGTTATAAGGTAAAGTTTCACTTTAAAAAAAGTTTAAGCAATTTACAAATTATGCTCAAACAATATTCTGACAAAGGATTTAGTATTCCCATCATCCTAGATGATGTAGTGTGAACTTAACACATCATCTTAAACACTCAAGATAGTCTAAGCACTTAAACTGCTTTATGATGGCATAAGTGCTTAAATTGCGTAAAACACTCAGAGTAGTACATGGTTTTAAGGCACATTAAGTCCTCTGGTGCCATAATTGCCTAAATCGCCTCAGATTTTTCAAATTACATAAACTTACAAATCATCTTCAATAATATTTGGGGTGGCATAAGGTCCTCAACTACTCTATAGAGGTATAAATGCTGGAATTGCTTGTAGACTACCTTGACAAATGTTTGCTTTTGAATTTATGTAACATCTTAGAAACTGCTTGGTCATGAAAAGAATATTAAGGATCTAATCCTGATGATGCATTATATGCCATGCCATAGCTAGAAATTCTTTAGTCATATTGCAGGATGCTGTAGACACTTGCTGAAGCGCATCTTTAAAAAAACATGTCCAGAATTGCACATTATAACTCCTGTGTCCGCCTCTTACTGCAGCAGCCAGTCTTTGCTGAACAGCCCAAATCACATAAGACCATGATACTTGGCCACATCAGTTTCACCTGCAGTAAAACCACTTTGCGTTTCCACGTGCAGGGAAGAAAACTTACCTGTGCACCCAGAACCTACAGGTCATCCCAGAGGTGAGCAGAGGTTTGTGGCAAATGAAGAAAGAAGGATGAAAGATCTTGTGCTCCCTTTACACAAGGTGCCAGGTAGGCTACCCATTTTTCTCTTACTTGGTATGAGTTATGAGTGGTTCCATGGTTTCTCAAAATGCAGCTGCTATGGTTGTAACTTCCAATCCTCCCCTGGCAGCACTCCAAGACTGCTCTTGTGTTCTGTCATCACAGGGACTTGTACACAAAGGGAAATGAACCCCTGATGCCCTTTTATTACTCTCAGTGTTTCTTCTTGTAACAAAGCACAACTTGTCAGGCCAAGTCTCTAAGTGTGGATGTATTTGCTCTAATAAAAAAAAAAAAGAATTTTTATGTTCTTTGCAAGAGGGTGAGGTGAAAGAAATAAAAAGTCAATAGAACATAGGGTTTCTTCCATTTCATGATTTTGGGCTCAATGGTGAGCTTGTGAATGAGGAATCAGACCTTTTATCCTTGAACAAAGAAAATAAATGTCTTTGTTGAAGGATTCACAGCTTCATTATTTGTCCTTGTTTTGTTACCAAATGCAAATGATTCTGTGCTAAGTGAGATGTCCTTGGTTATGATTTCTACAGCACCTCTCTACATATTAAAGTTCTCTTCCTGCACATATACAACATGATGACTTTGTCCCCATAAGGATAAGCTTGATTCAGTAAAGTACAATTCCTGCCATTGTGAATCAGCATGCATAATCTGAAGGTGATTTTTAGCTTATGTTAAAGAAGCCTGAAAATGTATTTGGATTGTAATCTCCTGTCTGAGGATGAACCCTCCTAGGCTTTAATTTTATTGACAGCAAAGCAGGACCAAAACATCTTGATCATAAAGAGGCACTATTTTTGAACTCTATTTTGATCTTTTAATAAAACATATACTAATTGAAAGGAGTATAAAGCTGTGCAAAGACCAGTAAAAGTCTGTTCTCTAGAAAGGTGGGTTATTTTAGTTGAACTTAGGCACTGACCTGAGAAAGTGCAGTGACCCTTAATTGCTCCTCCTTAGGAGCAGCTCAGAGAGGTGTTGCAACTCAGGAACAACTAGACTGTATCAAATGATCACCTACCCCTGACAACTCATTATAAGACAGTTCTGGTTTCTGGGAATTTTAAGGTGAAATTGTGAGATCGTATGTAATATGGCAAAGATCCATGTTCCACGTCCTTCCCTGTTATGGGTCTGCTGTCTGGATTTGCAAGGGGCATGGTGGGGTTTGTATGTGTATGCATTTTTTTCTCTTTATTCTGCCATTGGTTTTGGATATTCCTTCCTTTTAAGTCTAAGTTTTCCAGTTGGCTTCTTGACAGATCATCTTAACTACACTGACTTTGTAACAGACAATATAATTCTTTTAATACATTATTGTGGATTACTTTGAAATCTGCTCTAAAATGTTATCTGTACCAGATACTTTCAGATATAACAGTTAATACACCAGTTAGGTAACAGTGAATACACCAGATGGTTCTGCTTAGAATTTCCTCACATATCATTTTACTTTATTAGAAATATTAGAAAAAATGAGACAAAATGTATAGGATAATATTTAACACTGGGGAATCAAAGAAGCTGACTTTTACAATGACTGCCAGTACATTAGCAAAAATTTAGGGTACTAAAGAGATATCATTTATACTTTTGGTGAGTGGGTGCTATTCAACCCCTTTCAGCTAAATTAAAGACATTCTGCTTGATTCATTGATTTTCCAATTGGCTGAAGAAACAAAATAGGTTTATATTAACAAATTTAATTTGTTGAGAATTTTTTACTGAAGGAAACAATCAGTTTTGGTTGAAATAAGCATTTCTTTTTGTCTTGAAGCATTTTTAAAAATCAGAAAACAAAGTGCCACTCTTAAAATCAATCACTGTGTAATCAGTTCAGGGAGACTACCCTAAATTAAATCCAAGTGAATGTAATGAAAGGAATGTGAAATTTTCAAGGGATGCTCACTTACACCTAGCATCCAATCAGCCTTCTCCTACAAAAATGATGTTGCAAGTGGTGATATGAATGGTTTAAGCAAGTGAGTGAATTAAAATAACACTGGCCTTAACTCTTGCTAATAACTCTCAAAATGTCGGGTCAACCCATATCATTTGTTTTTGAGAGGAAAAGTCTTGTAAACAATGTTTCTTTCCATATCTCAGTAACTTGGATCCAATGCAAACGAACAAGTTTGTAAACCTGATATAACTCATTTGTTTAAGTATCTGAAAAAGAGTTTCTGAACTGCTAATTGCCTAAAACTGAAGTACTGATTTGCCTTAGCAAAAATGCACTGAAGGTACAATTTTCAGTTTACTAAAGTAAACAACAGCTGCTCAGCATCTGAGAGACTAGTTAGAAAATAAACTAAGCACCCATGAGAGAGGCAGCAGCATGTGAGCCCGACGTGAACTCCAGCCTGCAGTCCTGGGGGAAGCTCTGTGCAGCAAGAAGCAAACTTCTTGTTTCAAGACCTGTGAACAAGTCTTGTTGTGAAGAAGGAGATGTGGCAAGGCCTTGTGCTCTTGCTGTTTGCCTGCCTGCAAACACAAGAATAAAATGTTCCACTCTAGTTAGCTCTTTAGACTACCTGGTGTTTAGGGTGTTTGGGTGTTGCTCCAAATAGTTCACTCATACTGTTCAGGAAAGTAGTGGGGGAAACCAGAGCATGGCTGGCACACAAACTGACTGTAGCTAAAATTTATCATGTGGTTTTGCTACCCTGCTGACCCTTTCATTAAAAGGCTAAGGAAGCAGTGCACGCTCTAACAGCTACATAACTGAACTCTAGTAAATTGTTATTTGCCACAACTGTAATACTTATGAAAATCTCTGCTTCTTTTAATTCAAAACAAGTTTGAGTGTGGGAGTTGTCATTTTTGTGGAACTTACAGGGAACACCCTATACAGCCATGAAAGTTAAGTACACTTTTATGAAACTGTTCACACTATTTAGGGAAGACAGTTTGCCCACAGGAACAGAAATTGCATGAGAATAGGCAAAGAATATTTGAGGACATTTCAGTTCAGACTTCAGTGTGCAAATTGTCTGAGCATCCCCTAGATTAGAATGGGGCTTGCTGTCACTGTGAGAAAAGGCCATTCAAAATGACAAATGAAGTTGTAGATTTCCTGGACGAGCATCTGTCAGGATGTTTGTGTTAGTTTTGTGTGGGTTGTTTTTTGTTTCATAGTTGGTTTGGTTTGGGGTTTTTGAGTTTGGTTTGTTTGGTTTTTGAGTAGCTATTTAAATTTTCAAATGAATGTGTGCTGTAATATTATGTATGTTATAAATCAGATGCTATGATTTGTACTATTGTAGAAAGTGTTTTTTCCATTCACCATTACAAGGGAGCAGTAGTATCTGCCAACCAAAGATTAGAAATCTCTAAAAACAAACATATTAATCTTATTGTTTTCACACAAGTTGTTGCAGAGGAGATGACTATTACAGGAATAGTTTTCTTGTTCTAGGGAACATGTCCCAAAGGAGTCATCTGCTCAACAGAGAATAAAGAGCTTCTCCCAAAGTAGCAAAGCACAAAGAGAAAGGAACAGCAGGGAAAGCCGGCATTTTCCACTGATTTTAAACTGCAGTGTCACCAAAGTCAGGACCTTTAAGCGCACTGCAGGAACACACTGCTTATTATTTATGTACCCAAGATTCATAAGAATCTCTTAAACATAATTAGTATCCCTTTTCTGAAGTCCAGTATGATCTCCACAGGAGTTTGAAGTGTGTTAATTTTAGATCTGCATGTCTTGCTGTTTTATAAACTTGTCCTCCATATGTTATAACATTCACATTCACAGTACATTGCTAGTGTCATTTTCCCATCTTCTTTTGAGCTTTATGGTATATTGGGGTTTGCATTTAATAACTAGTTATGTGCTGAGGGGGATTGATGTGATTTATGTTTTATGAGTTTCAGTGGATTATTAAGGATGAATTCATGTGGGGGTGGATGAGTTCTTCCATCTATATATATATATTTAATTCTTCTTGCTTTAGGGTTCTTTACAGAGTGCAGTTGTAAAACCTGGAAAGAATTCATCACAGCTTCACTAATGGTGATTTTGCTTCACAGTTCCTGTCTGAATTTTCTATCTCTGCTAGGATGTGCAGATCTTAAAATACAGTGCATTTGTTTTCTGAACATAGTACTTTTTTATCTTGTCTTTTCTCAGTTACCTTTTTTGTTTTAACTCTTGGTTTTGGTTTTGCTTGTTTTAGCAATATTTCTCTTTCCTTTATATTGTACTGAAGCTCTACAGAGAGTACTGCTGACACACTAGGAGATCTGCAAGCAATCTCACCAGTACTTCCTGTAGAATTAAGGTCATTTTGAAGTCCATAATAACTGTAGTGACACTAAACAAAGACTTGCAACATTTTCAGGGACTATGTTACTTGTATTGATGACATTGAAGGAGTGAGACCCTTCTCTCTGTTGTAAAAGAAAACAAGAACACTGTGCAAATAACAAGATTCAGGATTCATTGGCATTTAAAATCTTAATGCATTTTAAGTTATACATAATTTACTTTCTAAGGCAAAAAATTAAGGCATTTACTACTTCTGAGGTCTCAGAGAAAACTGCAAGTAGGATTAAGTAAATCCTTAGGCAAATCCAAGCCCCCCTTAGGGTCCTGGGACAAATTTTCAAAGGAACTTCCTTGATAGCAATAGAAAGGTGCAATCAGGACACTTGTGCCGGCTTTCTCTAGCTAGCAGGAACACTATCTAAATTGAAGAAGAATCAGCAAGGTGTCACTATGCACCTGCAAGTTGAATATGGAGCCAGGTATCCTGGAGGAATTAGTTTCCTGAATACCAGTACTCACAGAATCTCACCACAGTACTTCACTGTGCTAAACCAGCAGTGCTGTGCTACACTGACACATTCATTTTCCTGTACAGACTTTATATGACATGTCAAGAGATGAAGGATTGATACTGCCAACAGCAGACACATTCTTTTACTGTTCACCAGCCCTGAAGTGGAAATTTCTTGCTCCAGCCCTTTTTGTAGTCTGTTACCTTAACACAGCTAGACAGGCTGGGCTGTAGCTTTACCCTTCAATGACTAATTTCAGCAGATGGATCCCCATGTGGCCAGTGAACCCAGATGAAAGTTGTTGCTAATAAAGCAAACCCTGTAAAATTCACCCTTTTCCTGTTTCAATACTTTGCTGTAAGTTCACTTGCCACAACATACACTTAGTGAAATATTGCCACAAGCCAACATATTACAGCTTATTTTATTATTGAAAACTCATGGAAAAAAGATGTTAGACACAGTCCAAACCATTGCAAAATGCTACTGAATTATTTTCTTATAAACTGGAGCAGGCTCACAGTACATTTTGTTGCAGAGGATACAGTAACTCCTAAGAGAATCTATCAAGAACACTTTCCTTTTACATAAGCATTACTTTCTTAAAAAATATTTTTAATGATTAGAGAATCGACGTTTCAAAAAATAAAAGACAAAAACTGTATTTAAACACGTATGATAATTAACATACTTGAACCTTCATAAACAGGAGTCTTCTTCAAGCTATAGGGCCTATTTAATGGCATGTGGTTTTTTTCTATACAATATAAAATCAAAATGTAGCCCAAAATATTTGGCTCAACAAAAGTCAATTGACTAAAAATCACTTTGGATGAGAATATCACTAATATTAAAGAAGTTACAGTTATTGCTTTAGTATATCTAATGTGAAGTGGTTCACAGTTATAAATTAGTTTGTCTTCATAGTAATTAATACTTTCAGCTTCTACAGTCCATTTGCTATCTGCTTAGATTTTCATGAATCTCAGATCATTTTACCTTCAAATGGACAATCTGATTTCTTAAACAGACAAAACAATATCTCCTTAAGCACTATCTGCCATGATGAGCTTTTCATAGACTTCTTCTCTAGTTCTTAGTTACTGAATAAAAAGCAAAAAGAGTAAATAAAGAAGGTAAAGAAAGCACATAAAGAAAAATCTTGAAAAACAGAAATGATAGTGATCACCATATGGCTGAGAATTTTTAAAATTTTTATTTCTGTAAGAAATTATGAGCTGATATGGGAGAGAAAACAAATTCACAATAATGTATTTTACGTGTTCCCTCCAGAGCATTTGCTTTAATATTTACAATAATGATTATATGGCTTACCAGCAACAGTTTATATTTGCCAACAACAATCATATAACAACAACTGGATTATTCCAGTTTTATCTTATGATTAAATACAAGATATCTGTGTCACCTTTTTGTTAATGACTATGTCACATGGTACCTCTGTTATTACGTGGAAAAAATGTAAAATATCATCCTTCACTGTACTTCTGCAGAAAGTTTTCATTCATAACTATGCAATATTGCTGAAATAAAGAGAGAGCCTGGGCATGTATTTCAACACAAATTTCTTTGGTTGTGGTAATGCTGTGCACACATAATAAGTAACTAGACTTGGTAGACTTTTTCCATGATTACTGTGGCTTTAGGTGCTATTGCTGTGAGTTTGCTCAAATTCCTTCCTGCTAAACTTCCTTCAAATTCTTTCCCCATTGCTCTTCTAGTGAACATTAACATATTACTTTTTGAACTCTTGAGTTTCCAGTTTCTCTCTCTCTCTCAGAAACAGACCAGAAAGGCTTTTTTTCAATTTAATTTATTTGCAAGCTAATTTCCATGGAACTTCATCTGCATTCTCAGCATTTCCCAGAGGTCTGCACTCTTTTGCAGAAAATGGGAGGTTCTTTGAGCTCTAACCACTATTTACATTGTTTGCAAGAACATCTATCATCCCAGATGTCAGAAGTATGGGGCATACACAAAAACGTGAGGGTGCCTAAATCAGCTGGTGTAGCCTATACAGCAACACTCATGAAATACTGGATTGATGATATGTCTGTGTAGCCAATTAGTGGGACGAAAAGGTTTGACAGATAGATTGAATGTGCTTTGATTTTAAAACAGTGTCTGTTATATCAAATATAAAAAGAACTTTTCAAAACACTAAATATTTCAATGAACTATTATCTCCCCACTGATTAGCAAGAAAAGGATTTCTGTGCATACTTACATCTTGTTGCCCAAAATATAAATTAAGTGTATTTACTTATGGTTCTTTCACAGCCTTGACAGCAACTTGAAGTATTATAGAAGGAATGTGCAATTCAATTGCTAACTCTTAAGTACCAATGGCTTTGTAGCAGTAATGTGGGAAAAAAAATTTGTCCTACTAGCTTGATGATTGATATTAAACACATTTCTGAAACTTCTTCTCTTTTGCTGTTTACATATCAGTTCTCCTAAGTTATGAAAAATCATAAATTATGAAAAGTCCTCATAAATTTTTCATTATGTTTGGTTTTTGCATCCCTTGGCTGAGTTTCCAAACCAGTTGAACTAATGTGTATATACAAATGAAAAATAACATTCAACTTCAGAAACCAAATGTAAGACAATTAAATCTTACTCAAATAAGAAGCTTTTGATGAGGAGACTTAACCCTAAATAATGCTGTTTTTTTTAAACATTTCTAATCTTCTCAGTCTCTCTGAAAGTGTCTGTTAAGCACCTTGAGAATTACCTGATCAAGGAAATTTAATGATGTTCGAATTCAGATATCAGTTGTCCTAGTTTAAAATTCTGCTTCACTTACAGGAAAGTTGAACATTTTTTATACTACTTTTACATTTCAAGTATGCCAGGCCTTAAATAAAAATTTGCAATGGTGAATGCAGCAAATCTTTTCACTTCTTTGGACAATCAGCCAAATTAGTCAAATAGGCAAGTCTGAGATTAGAACTCAAATGAAAAGAAATAATCACTCTTCTATTTTTTCTGCATTGACTCTTGGAAGCATGCTTTTGTGGGTAAACCACAGTCTCTCAGAAAATTGTGGAGATTAAGGGATAAGTTGCTAAGAAATCTAGTGAAACCTCTTTCTCATAGAAAAATAGTAAAGTGATATTTTAAACCTTGAATTATTTATGTTTTCTCAACATCTCTAACTCTTGGATCTCATATTCCTTGCTACTCGATCTCCTTATAATTATATTCATGTATCCCCTAAAAATGATTACTTTTTCATACCATTAGAAAGGATTTTTCAAAACTAATAATTTAGGGCTGTTAAACTGTGCCCTACCACAATTACAGACAGTAAGATTGTTTTAGAGCTCAAAAGTTGAGCCTTTTAATTACATTGGTTTAGCAAGATGCCAGCTTTAGAAAATGTTTGGTCTTAAAGCAGACAAGTAATTTTAACTTTCAGAGCTGGGATTCAGTTTTCATTCATATGATTGGGGAACTTAAGAGGTTTATAGAACAATATTTAATTCTTCCAGTGTAATTCTATGCTACTATTATTTCTTTGGATTTGAAGTACTTATAAATCTTAACAGCAAGGGAGGAATGAGTCCATCATTCCTACAGGTCTGCTGACCTGTCAGGCAAATATACCCCTGCATGCACGCATGCATATACATGCATATATATCAAAAAGCATACTGAACTACTGTAATTTTGACTTTGCAGATCTGCATACAAATTCCACAGTGGGGTTTGTTACAGCAGACTAAAAAAACCTACTAATATCAAAGCATAGTTTGTATTGGTTGCTTCATTTACAGAGTGAGTGGGCAGTTTATTCTACATGAACCTCAAGTCTCAGCATGAACTGCTGTTAAACATTCTGAACTGCCAGTTTAAATTTTACGAACAAGGAAAATACATACTTGGCTAATCTATAAAGATTCCTTATTTCATTGCAATGGCAAAAAAGGTTATTCTAGGATATGTGGTTATCATAAAATAGTCACAACCCTGAATATCATGGATTCAAATTATTCCAATTCAGGACAACCAACCCCTTATTCTAAGTCTTTTATTGCCTAGATAATGAAAACCATACTTAAGTTGGATATGATTGACAAAGAAACTAACCTCCAGTTTAAACAGTTAAATGGCTTTCCTCATGATTTGTCTTTGCCTCCTGCTTCTAATTTTTATTGATAGATTTCTGTCTACACAATGAAGACATTGTTCATAGAAAAAAATCCACTTGAAACCATTGCCTGCCTTAGTGCACAGGTTTTCTGTTTTCTCTCATGAGATAAACTGTGAAAGTGACATTATCATGTACTTAAAATTTGAAAAATTTGAGTCCTAGGTTACCCAGGAGGAGATATTTTGGTAGATGCTTCATTGTTAAATCATTACACCTGAATTACAAATTTTTGAATTAAGAAAAAAAAAGCAAGCTTGTTTTTCCTTCTAACATCACTAACATCAGGATTTTAATGAATTTAAGAGCTTAATCAGGAGGTTTTATTATTAAGTGTGGAAGACTGAGGCTCATTTCCATAACAGATATGGTGTACTCAGACGTCTAAGCTGAGAGAAAAAATAGACAAGGCTTGTTTGATGACTGCAGCTCTCTGATTCTGGACAGATTTGCTTAGAGGGCTGTGAAAGAAAAGAAGTAAGAAGGAGCAAGGGGGATAAATTTTGGAGAGTTTGTCCTCAAGATCTCCAGCAGAGATCTTGGCTAAATTAAATTCCTGATTTTGAATTAAATCAGATGCTGCACCAAAATCATGTCCATTTTGTTTCTGTCTCAGTGAATAACAAGAATATTTTTCATATGCTTATTTCAAGTCTAAACCTGGACAATAAAATGCAAATCGTGTCTGAAAAAAGAAACTAGAATTATGCTTCCTTTTTTCAGTATTTATATGATGTTATTATATAGGATATCTGAAAAAATGTTGGCTTTGTCCTTTAACGACTGAACTGAATCAATATCCTTTTTCTGTACTGGGATGAAGGATAAGCTACTCAGTGACTGTGACTGCTTATGGTGTGCATGATTAAAGTAGAGTTCTTGTCTCAAAAATAACAAAAGGTGGTAATTTATTTAATGATCTACTTTCATTAATGAATCACAAGAGAATTATTTCTAAACACTATTAGACAGTTATTCTTCTAACTAACAATAAAACAGATGCTTCTAGATTTGTCAGCATGGATAATTGTGGCAGATGTAGGTGTGACTTACATACTGAAAAAAATCCTAAATTCAGCTTTCATTGATATTAATTTACTCTAGCCCATGGTCTTAGAGTTATGACTTGTTTGTACAGCATAACTGGGAAAACACCTGTGATAATGTAAGGCAGGGACAGTAGTTAAGTAGGAATGGAAGTTGAAACGGGAACTGTGAAATAGTGCCGGTAAGACTGAAGTCAAAAACGAGAATGAGGATTTAGGCCTGAATATGTGCAGAAGCTTGCAAAATCAGAGTTGTGCCAAGACAATTGCGCAGAAAAAAGGACCTCCACACTCTTGAATCAATAACACTGCCTGAAACCAGGGAGGAGGAGACCAGTCACCCAAGCATATGCAATGCAATCCCCTTTGGTGCAGTGGGACATTCCAGTGAGCTCCAATCCTGCTTCAAATGTGTGCACCACTCTCATCTGTCCATCCTGTGCCATTGTCTTGGGAACTTACACTGCCTCAAATATTCGTAAATACCTGTTTTTACACAAACTCAAATCCTGTCCCTCTGGCCTTGTTTCCTTCCACATGAAGGCAGAGAAGAAGGAGGCAAAGAAATACTCCTTGTTCAACCAGTGAACATGTTGTCTTTGATCATGGTGACTGGTAACATGTTGCTGACTGCCATCAGAATCAGTCTAATGGTATGCTCTAATGTTTCATAAAATAATTAACTAATTAAACTAAAAATCCTTGCACAGGTAGACATGCCCTAAAACTTTGTAGAGATTAAGTAAATTTAAGTGAGGACAACTGCACTTGAAGGTTAATTAATCACCCTGTTGAAAATAGGTTTTTTTTTCACCTTCACATTAAGGTTCCATTAAGATTCAATAGTGCCCCAAAAGAAAAGATACAAAATTTCCATTATTTGCCTAGAAAATTTTAAGAATATAAATCAAAATATATGCAAAGAAGGACTAAGCTGCAGAGAGGATTTTTTTACAAGGTTGACATTATTGAAGAAACCAATCTGCTGAGTTGGAAAGTTTTGTGGTTATTTCATAGTACAATTAGTAAATTTGGTCTTCTGTTGTACTTGCTGGAACAAAATTAGGTTAATTATTCTATTTTCATCTCAGAAAGATGCCTCAGATGTTTTCTTTTTATTTCCCTTTCTGTTGTTTTAATATCACCCTTACTGTAGGAAGTTCAACGCTTAGCTCCTGGATCTGAAAATCTAATTAGCAGCTCAGACTGTAAAATTTTAGTTTGGAATATGAACAATAGGCTGTGAATGAGCCTTGTATGACAGCCAAAAAACAGACAAGAAAGAAAACTCATGTAAACAACACTGTAGAAGAAAAATATTTGGAAGTTTTAGGTAACTAGGTGAACTGTGGGAACTGTGATAATTTCCAGAGATTTAGATAAGCATTCCTTTGCAGAAAAAAAAAGACAACCAACTAAAGTTTGATTAAATAGCTTAGATATATTATTCATATGACTTCTAAGAAGTATATATGCTAGCTGTTTAGCCCTTATTATACTAAATAACTTTCTTTCATTTTACTTGTTCATGTAGTTGACAGCCTGGAAAACTGCAGTTTTCTAAGTGTCCTATACATTAATTCCTCATAAAGTTCTCTAGAAAGAGAAAGGATATTTCATATGTATAGTTTGAAATTTTAAACCAATGAGACTATCCCTGGGAGACCACAGACCATTTACAATCACTAGATTGATTTCTTTCCGTGTTAAAGTATCGACAATATTTTTCAACACAGTTCATTGCCAGCAGGATTGTACCTCAAATACACACATTCACTAAAGAATCTTTGGAGGCTGTATTAAAGGGATGAAAATTTGGGTAGCAAGGGAGTAGTAGTGTTTAATACTAAAGAGGCAGAATACTTTGGTATATTCAGAATAAAAAAATCCAAGCATGGTAAAAGGGTGATTGCAGTGAGGTGGTGTCCAAAGCTGATAGTGCCAATGCCAGCCAGCCCCAAGACAGACCCATCACTGGCAAAGGACTAGTCCATCTATGCTGGTAGCACCTTTGGGACAGCTGATTTAACAAGGGGCAAAAGTTACTGCACAGCATGCATCCGGAAAGGGCTGAAAGCAACAGCCCTGCAGACCCCAAGGTCAGTGGAGAAGGAGAGGCAGGAGGTGCTCTGGGCCCTGGACCTGAGATTCCTCTGCAGCCTGTGATGCAGACAATGGTGAAGCCCCCTGTGATATCCTGTCAAAGGATTCCACACTGCAGCAGGGGAAGAGTGTGAGGACAAAAGAATGTATAATGAACTGATGGCAACTCCTATTCCTCATTCTCTTGTGCCTCTTGAAAGAAAGGGGTAGAAGAACTGAGAGTGAGGTTGATCCCAGGAAGAAGAGGAGAGGTGGGACGAGAAGTTGTTTTAAGATTTGTCGTTTATTTCTCATTATCATGCTATGGCTTTTGATTGTCAAAAAATTAACTTCCAAGTGGAGTCTGTTTTGCCTGTGACTGTAATTGGTGAGCAATCTCTTCTTATATTGAACTAAGCCCTTCATGACATTTTCTTTGCTCTTCCCAGACAAAGATGGGGAGTGATAGAGCTGACTGTGGACACCTGACAGCCAAGGCAAAAACCACAACATATCTAGATGGCCTTGTGTCTGGGATATCTGTCTTTGTTGTGATGGCAATGGGTACAGCAAATGGGTCACCATGCTAAACACAGCTTTGCGACTTTCCAAGACAGTTCCTCATTAGGGTGCAGACTTAGTGTTCCACAGGACATTTCAGAGTAGGTACTTGCTCCTATCCTGTCCCTATAGAGAGCCAAACAACAGTTTTATTACCAAGTGGAATCAGTTAGGTATTATTGCTCACCTTATGGAACAGTTTTGACTGAGGGTCTAAATAAAAAATCATATTTATTCAATATAAATTAGACTTGAAGAAGACTTACACATATTGGCGTGTAATAGAACAGGATTTGGAATATTGATGTGTGCACCTGAAGAAGGAAACAGGGATAGAAGGAAAAAAATAGGCATGGTCTTTACAACAAGGAAATTACTTCTACTCTGAAAAACAATACTCAAGTTATAAATATATAAATATTCTGCAAAAATAATACTGCAGAAAGCCCTTTCCTTTGTTTTACTACTATATCCTGTGGCAAGCAAGAAAGAGGAAGTGCTCTATAAGTTGTCATTTTACCAGCTTCCTTTGAACAGCACCACATAAAACTTAGCTTTGCTTCAATATCATTTGCATTAAATTTTAATGTAGGTAATTCACTTCATGTTGCATTCTGCTTTGTGGTAATAGCTTCTTCCCCCTCTTTTTTTACAGGTCTAAAAAGTATTTGTTTAGCAGTATCATATTTTCTGAGCTGCTTCGAAGTTCAAGTTCTTTTTGCCTCAGCCACAGGAGAGTCTTCCTAAAAGCTTGACACTAAATATCCAGAGATTATTAATTATATGCAGACCAGCACTTAGTGTAAGCCTGCTATAGGATTACCATGTGGAATTTCCCATACTTACATTATGATGAAATATCCAATTAGTGTATTGTAGGCAGGCATGAATTTAATCGTAGTTAAACATTTGCTGACAAGCTGGACTTTCAATTAAGCTTTGTGCATTGAGAGAAGTAAGCTGATCTTATCTGCCTTTCTGTTGAGCAAATTCTCAAAATACTTTACCATTAGACCCACCCCCTCTCTAAGGAGCTTTTATGTGAGAACAAGAAGAATCTTTTATATTCGCCAATCTAATTGTTTGCACATACCATCTTTGTAAAGAATGTGCATTACTGATATTCACCATTCAGAGTGAAAACTCTTGAAATGAAAATGGAAGATGTTATTCAAATTGAATACATACATATTTCTAAGTGGAGGGTATATGGTGTCACTATGCTAAACTGAGTCTTAGGGGTATAATTCTACAAAGCACTTTGCTATTTTTGATCATGTATTAATCATTTTAATATCTGATCTATAAATATTTTACAATCTATAAAATTTATGCCTGTGTGGTTTTTTTCTGTGGAAGATTTGCCATGTTAAATGAAAATACAGCTGCAGCATTTTTCTCTGGAAATATCTTCAGGTATTTCAGGTTTTTTTTTTTCAGTGTGGCTAGTCAGGTAAAGTAATTATAGCCTTGCTTTGGAATTTGAGTTACCAAATATTGACTAGAGAGAAAGAGGTATTTCACAGCTGATATTTTTGCTTTCTTATATCTCTGGAAGCTGCCATCTCAGACACATTTATACAGTGATGAGTCTCACCCTGACTTTGGCACATTTTTTTCACTTTGATAATTGTAGTGAGTTTCTTTGTTATCTAAAGGTGGACTTTGCACTAGAAGAATTCAGCACAATAGCTTTTCTGGGTAACACTAACTGGGGACAAGTCTTTCCAGTGACTATAAGCAGGTCAATAGAGAGAAATCTTTTCTGAAATCTAGGATTTGAGAAAAAAACAAACAGCAATGGTTCAGATATGTCTATGATATCCATTTTCAATTTTACTTTTGAAGATCACAGAAATATTTTTGACTGATACAATTATTCTCTCATGTTGTTTTTAGGCTGGAAAGTACAAAAATTGAGAGATTTGACTTGTTTTAGTAATTACTTTGTGATTAAAACATGTTTTAAAGGATGCTAGAAACTTGGCCAACTGTGTGATTCAAGAGACTATCCTTGACAGAAAATATTATGCTTATGAACATAAGTAGGTTTATTGGTAGACATAATGTTCACAAATTCTAACATAATGCAAGAATATATTATTTTTTCTTCTTTCTACAAAATAACTAGATGTTGCAGATTTTAAATTTTATATTATTCTTATTTTGTGATGTAGTGTTCCTCTAGCTTTCTTCTTAGGTCTCTGGGATATTGTAAAAGAAGTTCTTGTCTTTCCTGCTGCTGAAAACACTTCAGACATGGTAGAGTTTTTTTTTTTTTCATTTTTTTAGTGAATGACAATATTGAATTAGTCTAGTCCCCAGACTGATTAAAAATATTCAGTTGTTCTGTTATCTGTAATCAGATTTTAGATCAGGTTTGAGGTTAAATACACAAAACTACATGGTAACAGATTTCAATTTCAGCTCCTGCTAACTCCAACATATGTCAGTGACAGCAGAATATAATGGGTACTGATGGTCTTGCAAGTCACTCACCTCTCTAGAGAATTACTGTGCAGGTATGGTCACTGCTAGGAGAAGTCTTATGCATAATCCTTTGCATTAAGTTATGAGCTTATTTTATCCCTAAATTTTTGTTAAGAATTTCACAATCTTGACAACACTGAGAGTTTATTTTATGACATAAAGTTTACATTAAATTGACTATGCTTTTTATACTTTTATGTGTCAATGTAGGGAAAGAGAAGTGCATATTTTTAAAGATGTTTTGGATTCCCAAAAACATTATTACTGTCCTCCTGAAATTAATTAACTAGGACAGTTGGGCACAATGTTATCATTTCATACTTTGCTGTCTGGGGATACTGGCCTTTTATTTTTAATGAAATTTCCTTAGTTTATGTTTTATTCCTTGCTTAGGATAATTGTTAAAATGCTGCATCAGCGTTCATTTTTTACACCTATTGTCTGTTCTTAGCTTTTCCATGCTGCCTTTTGATATTTTTAATACAGGGCCATGTCCCTGTGATGTCGAAGTCCAGTCCAGTCAATACCTGCAAATAAGTATAATTATAAATCTTCATGTCTGTGAAACTTTTCTCTCTGAGCACTTAGAATTTTATAAAGCCCAAGAACGGTTTCTTGTTTATTCAAAATAAAGTAGATATAAACTGAAAGATGGGAAATTAGCCTCTGCTGGGTTTTTTCTTAGATCAAAAATGCAGGTCAAATGAAGCAAAATATCTGGCTTCTGTAGGTGAATAACATGAAACTTTAATTCCTAAGGTCTTCATAATTCATTTTTTTTATTTTCAGAGAAAGCTTTTTGTGTAGAGAAGAACTATTATACACATTATATGGGCAGACAGATGAGATTCAAAGAGCCAGATCTCTGGATAAGCTGAAAGGGAGGCACTCAGCTCCTGTTGAAGAACTAGCAAAGATATCTCAAGCTTTCATTTAAGCTGAATGCTTATGTTTCAATGCCAGAAAAAAAAAAATTCTGCTGCTGACATGTACAAGGTCAGACCACTGCTGAGCAATAGAAATTACAGCTGACTTGGAACCTCATGTTCTTTCAGAATCTCCAGTAAAGTACAGTGACAAAAAAGATGTATTACCTGTGTTACCTAGGTGTGCAACTAGATTTGCTCTAAGTGACAAAATATCATCTGCTTTGATTTGAAACAGAGTATGACTGTTTGTCTGGGAGGTGAGAAAGCTAGTTCTATCTCTTTGTCCAAGTCTAAAGGATGCCTTTTAAAGCCCAGGCTGTATAATGCAACCACCTCAGAATATTTAGGTTTGTAAATCACATACAGGAGTGGTTGTGCCGTTAAGCACACCAGCTGCACCACTCTTTGCTAATCAGAGCCCCGAAATTTAAGTGGTACATGATTTAACCATCCCCCAGGGAGACAAGACTGCAGAGCATTAGTATTTAAGAGGAGATTGTTAATTATTACCTTTGGAAAATGAAATTATACAAAAGCTCACATGCAGCAGGACTGCATGCATCTGTGGATTTAGATGCCACCTGACCATTGCTGAAAGAATCCCCGTGTTTGTCTTCAGTGCCGAGATAAAACTGTGAATTTACTTGTAAGACTCTTGCTTGAAGAAACTCAGTTCTTGTACTTTGCTCTACCAGGTTTTCTGGACCTCTGATTTTTAGAGCTATTGCATCTTAGGAAGTTTTAAGCCTACTGGTTACTGTAGAAAATAAGCCTCATTCTCCTATACATTTGTACTTGCAAAAGGCATGATTATCTAACCAATACTTTTGCATCATAACTTTAAATGTAATTTCTCATTTATTTTTGTGCTCTGTTAATTCAGGGATATGCATATAAATGCTCACTTTAACAATTTTCAGAGCCATGAACCCAGAGTGTTCTCATTTTACTCCTGGTAATGGTTAATATTTTAACTGTCTTACCACTATTTATTGACAAAGTGCCTGCTACCTAGAAAAGCATTATACTGAACCAGGGATTGAAATACTGAACTTACAATTTAAGAGATTTTAAAATAATTAAAAGTACTTGCTTTATTGTTTATATATTCTGTCCAAGTTATTTTCTATATTTTCTATATTCCTAAGAAAAAAATGAAACTGTTTCTTCTCTCTGCCATTTGTCATTGGGCAGCCCTGATGAGTGGTCCCTCTGGTGATAGGGTAATATTAGGCATTTGATTGCTACCAGCTGTGCACAGAATCTTCTGTTGCAGTTTTTTTGTAGATGCTCTCTGTCTGCTTTTTCAGGGACATTGTGTAAAAATCTGTGCTTACTGGAACTTGCTTTTAGAAAAGACAATTTTTTATGAAAACCCAGAAAATAAATCACATTTTTTCCTGCACTCTAAAGAAAATAAATATGGCATTATATCTAAGTTATTTGTATTACTGATACCCCCTGAGACCAAAGGGACTAATATCACGCTTTATACTGTGAAAAATGATGTTAAGGTTGGGATACTGCTGTAGCAAGAGTGATGCCTGCAAGACTATTCAGAGAAAGCTTGATGTAGAGCAGTCCTGCAACCTGTAAAACATATGTGTGTGTGGAAAAAAATTCTAATTTTACGTAGAGGAGAAATTTTTAACTCTAGATATATGTGCCTAGTGCAAAATGCAGTATTGTGTTTGTTAATTTGATACTTTCTAGCTTTGTGAATTTGTCATGTTTATTTATACTTTGCTGTCAAGGGTCCCTACTGTGAAAAAAGTTTGTTCCCTAGCAATTTTCCTGAGACAACTGAAATTTTGGCATGCTTATATATCAAGCAAAAATGGCAGAGATATTAGTAGATCAGCTCTAGAATGGTCATTAGAAGAACTTTGATGAGCTTAAGAATATAAACAAGTCCTTCAAAACATTAGAGAATATTCCTCCTGTTTGAATCAGACACCCTACCCTAAGCGTATTCATTAAAAAACAAAATAAAAAATAATTATTTATTGGATTGCTTAATTTCTTTTTAAATAAATTATTTAGGATTGGCAAAAATTGATTGTGTCTTTGCTATTCCTACCAACTGATCTCATGATGAGGGATTTGACAGTACCTCAGTCAGGACTTGTGCTCACTGTGACTCACTGTATAAAAACAAGTCTAAAAAAATGAGTAAAAAAATATCAGTCTGTATTCAGAGGATATTAAACTATATAGGGGAGTTTTCTAAAAGCAGTGACATAATTTTGACCAGCACAAGGAGCAAGATAAACCAATGGAAATTAGGAAAGTATTTACAAGAATCCTTCCTTGCAAGGAAGGACTTTTGTGTACAGTTTATTATGCTGAGTGCCCTTCATTTTCAGAGCAAGTTAATTATTATTGATTCTTCTGAGAAAATTTATTTGCTGTAATACACATTTTGTTAGACACAAAAGTGGTGCTGTTTCAGGAAAACAGAATTTAACTTCCTCCAGATGTGGTGAAATCAATGGCTCATAAGAAAAAAACTCATGCTTTTGGAAAAAACTTAAATGGGAAAAACTAATTGCGTATTTTTGCCACTGTCAAATTAATTTGAACAACATGTTTGTTATACATACATGTTTTATACATGACAAAAAGACTATTAAACACAGTGTGCATTTGCCTTCTTTTGTGAAGTTCTTTGATTTTGGAAGTGGAAAGATTGGAAATACAAACCAGCGAATGAATGGCACTGCATCTACTATGATAATAATAATAACTAGATAATAGATAATTGTGTTTATTTTGAGAACTTTATTTAATTTATTGAACAAAGCCAGTGTCCCTCCCATCTTTTATACACTGCTCTTAGAGAGACTAGAGTAAATTATTTATATCTGGGTATTATTTTTTTTAAAGTTTCAACAGTCAGAGTTTCTAATAACCATAAGATAAATTACCAAGCCAAGAGGTGATAGAATCATACAATTGTTTGGGTTGAAATGGGACCTTAGTAATCACTGAACCTCAATCCACTTGCCATGGTCAGGGACACCTTCCACTATACCACGTTGCTCAGAGCCCCACACAGCCCAACCTTGAAGATTTCTGGGGATAGGGAAGCCAGAGTTTCTCTGGGCAGCCTGTTCCAGTGCTCCACAGTAAAAAGTGTCTTCCTAATATCTAATCTAATCCTACTTTCTGTCAGTTTGAAGCCATTCCTCCTTGTCCTGTCACCATATGCTCTTGTAAAAAGTCCCTCTCCAGCTTGCTTGTAGATCCCCTAAGAGCTCCCCAAAACCTTCTCTTCTCCAGGATGAACAATCCAACTCTGTCAGCCTTTCCCCACAGAAGAGGTGCTCCATCCCTCTGATCATCTTGTTGACCTCTGCACTTGCTCCAACAGGAGCAATCTTTCCTGTGCTGGGATCCCAGAGGTGGATGCAGCACTGCAGGTGGGGTTTCAATGATGATGAATAGTATTGTCTTGACATATTCTCATTGATTACTCTTTCTATTCCTTCAAAAATCATCATATTTGAAAATATTTTATAATGCACATTGTTGTTTTAAAAGGTTATCCCTCAAAGACACCAAACAGTCTAAAGGTTATGCTTTGGCTCTCTTACTATTGACCAGTCTGCTTAGCCAAAAGGGTTTTTCCCCTTACATTTAATAGGGAAAAGCTAATTTTACTATAAATATGGATGTTTATATCCTTTGTTAACTATTTATTTATTCTTCATTTAATGGAACATTCTTTTGTAAATTTATTAGATTGTCTTTTTCTTAAGAGGAAATGTTTTGCATTTCACTGTAAACCTTCCTTACTAGACATGC
This sequence comes from Diglossa brunneiventris, assembly GCA_019023105.1. Lineage (NCBI taxonomy): Eukaryota > Metazoa > Chordata > Aves > Passeriformes > Thraupidae > Diglossa > Diglossa brunneiventris. The sequence goes on from CM032382.1 coordinate 2,405,120, forward strand.
TATACATGGCAGAAATCCTATAACTGTAAAGAAATGCGACTGCAAAGAGTAACATTCATAAGGTCATTTAACTAGGAAGCAGATTTTTTCCTGATGAAGTGAAAGAATGGTAGATTTTAAATGCATACTTGTTTTCACTTATAAAACAAAATATGGAATGCAACTTGTTTAAGCTATGACTTTTCTGTTGTCACAGCACAACATGTAAAAATAGATTATGGTGTTAAAAGAGTTACTGAAAAACCAACAAAGCACATCTTTCTTCTGCCATGGTGTTTATCACGTCTGATATCAGAAATGAATATGGTGCTCCATGGAGTGATACTGGAGAACTAGGGGAAAGGTAAAACCTCTTTTCTGAGAAAGGATAAAAGTAAAAGAATGAGGATACTCTCACTATGAGCAGAAAGACCCTGAAATTTATGTTACCTTCTCACTGCTTTCAAAATACACACAAGTAATACATTTATAAAAAATCACTCTTAAAAACAAGTGCAGAAGGTTGAAAATTTGGCTTTGAATTTGGCAAAGCTCCTATTCATGTCAAACAACACTGATCATACTTAAAGAACAATATTGCATCTTCCAGGTTCCTTCACTAGTGGGGCAAAAGGAGTCTTGCGTCAGACTTTTGCCCATATATCAAATAAATGCTCACTTAATTCTTTTTTCCTTGATAATTTTGCAAGGTCTCCCTCAAACTGAATATGGTTTTCTTTCCTTTAGGCAGGAAAAGGAGGGGAATTAGGTTTGCCTTCCTGAACACATAAATATTACACTTGATATAAAGTATTTAAATAATTAGGGTTAAAAAATACCTTCTGCCAAGAGAGGGTCTTGCTTATTCTGTGTGAATGGTATAGCAATTACCCAACTATATAACACAGAGTAGTTACCAAAGATTTGATAATTCCACAAACTCCACTGTGTTTTGAATTTTCACTCCAGTTTCCTGAATATTCTCTGTGAAAGTTCTGCTGTTGATGAAGATGCTGGTGGAGAAATACTTAGTACATATAATGTAGTATGTTTGGTCATGGGCTACACACCAGGTTATTCAACAGTGAGTTGATTTCAAGACTCTGGGCATAGAAGCAATCAGCTGTAGGGAACCTTATTGTGGAATTTTATATTCCTAAAGACTTCAGGTAGCAAGTCGCTGGAGGATCCATGGATCAAAACTGACATTGAGAATGTGCCTAAATTGAACAACCAAAGGCAGGCAGGAGGTAATGGTGAATTTAAGAGAACTATCAGTCAGCACGCACCCTAACAGATAACCTTCACATACCTGCACCTTGATTTGTGTTTTTGAAACTTCAGGATATAACCTCTAATTATAATTATGCCAAAAATACTATTTCTTTCCATACCAGTACCTACAAAGAAGATTATGCTGTAATACTCTGTTGCAAACCAAAATTTCTCTGCATTTATTCATTCTTCATTCCCACCCCTCCCTTCATCAAAAATTTTCCATTCCCTTCCATTCCCTTGCCTATTTAATAATTCATAATGGGATGCAGAGAATGCAATTTAAAAGTAATTTATAGTGACTCCATGCTAGTGTTTCCACTCGCAGAATTCCTGCTAAATACTTTCTAAAGTCTGTCCTGCCCTTGCAAAAGTAGTAGAGGAGTATCACTGTCTTTTTTTGAGTGGTTGATCCTTATTAGACATTATTAAGTATCTCACATCTATCAACTAAGCAGTTGAATGGGAAATCCTGATATTCCTGGCAAATATAATGATAAACCCACTCTTTTAAAGCACTGCAGTCAGATAGGGAATTCTTTCCACACAGAAGATTGTCAGAGAGCATATGGGTTCCTCCTCTAAATCCCATTCAGTGTGAAAACAGCAGGAATTTTTTACTTTTTGCTGTTAGACATGTTCATGTGCCTGGACTGTAATAACCAAAAATGCTATCCTTGATATCTCTCCATTGTCTGGGTTTTTAAAAATTTTATTTGGTCTACGTTTGAAAGGCGGCATTTGCACATGATAGCATTTGTATTTTTCCATCATCTTCATACGAATTAGGCCATTGTAATTATAAATGAAACTCCTATTTAGAAAGATACTCGATATGTGTGTTGATTATTAGCAATTAAGCATTTCTTTATTACTCAGCAGTATGGGATTTGGTTGGTTCAAACTCTTATTGTGTAATTGTTTCAAAATTCAGTAAAATGTTAGTGCAAAAAGGTAGCAATTCTAAAGAAATCTGATGGATATTCAACTTTGTATAACTGTCGTCTGAGAAACAATGCAGCAATGCTGATTATCTGATTTATAATGAAAGATGTCTTGTGGAGTTAATCTAGGTCCATGAAACAAGACATTAGGAAAACAGCTCAATTGTTTTAACTGTTGATTATGTATTTCATTTTGACAAAAATGTTCTGTACTAAGAGAGTCATGATTAATCTCTGACATTTTACCTGAAAGGAGAAAAGCATCTTACAAAAAACAATCAAGAAATTTTACTCCTTTGTAGAGGAGAAAGAAATAATTTAGCATTAAAATGAACACAGCCATTTTTTTTTTTAGAAAGAGCATCACATGAAAAGTGACAGATTACCTTTAAGAGGTAAATGGGATTTGCACAGAACTCAAAGTAGCTAATGTCTCTTTATACCAGAAAAAAAGGTATTTTTTTCCTCACACAAGCATTCCTGTAATGACTACTGCACATTTTCAGTGTGTAATTTTAAGAGCACTACCATGTGTTGTCTCTGTAAGCACAAATTAAGCCTCTCCTTTGGTCGCCATGGCAAGCTGCTTTGTAGTAGTACAAAGGAAGTCTACTGTGTGAGATCAGGGAATCGAAGTAGGATAGAACATAAGCAAATAGGTTATGTATGGATCTTGCTCCCGCTGCTATTCCACATGCCATGTGATCTATGTACATTCTTCCTCCTATTTTTACCCATATGCCATATGTTGATGCATATATATTGATGCATTGAAGATTCTAACAATATGCAGGAAAACTTGCCTAAGCAGTGAAAATATTTCCCTGCTTGGGGAGGTATTCCAGTACAACCTTTTCTCTGCATAGTGCATTTTTCCTTTGTCAAGATGGTCAATTGCTTCTTGCATGGGGATGGTCATGGGAGATATATTAACCTCCGATGAATTCTAGCAAATGAGTGTGTAGAAGGTTGAACTCAAACTGCTGTGAAACAATAAAAAGAGAGAAAAATTGAGTGGAATCTAACTTGACACATTTCATGCCACTAAATCTCAAGTATTTTTCATGCATCCTGTCATATTTTGGTATGAGTGCCATACACAGTCCAGTTTCATATTGTAACAATACACTTTACTCTTGAAGGGGTTTCTCTTCAGAGATAGAAAGAACACATGAGGCTCTCATGGTATCTGAAATACTATGTAGGTATAAAACACACAATAATTAAGACATCTGTCAGCACACCATTTTAATATTTCGAAAATTCTAGCTTACTTCCCGACAAAGGACATCAGAAACCTGCCTGTCCTCACAATATTAAAATATTATCCACTTTTCCTCTGCATAGTGGAAAAACGTGCATTGATTATTAAAATTCATTGATATCTCTCCTAATAGAAACACATTTTTATATTGCACTCTTATTTGCTTGGGGAAAATTACAAATGTTTTGGTAGTATCACTTTTACAAGCAGTTAAAGTGTGTTAGCACTTATTTTTTAAAGATTTCTAACTTAGCTTGAAAAGAAAACTTGTTTCAGGACACCATTTTTTGTTCACAATCAAAATTGAGTATACTGACATACTGAGTAGGAGGGTGAGACTAGGAACAAAGAAAGGGGAGCACTGAGAGAAAATAATGGATTTTTCCTCCAGTTATGTTTTTTTGTCCTTGAATAGCTGAAGAAAAGCTAAATTTTTTAAAATAACAACAAATTGCTTGCTTGTACAATGGTTTCATTATACCATTCTGAAAACAAATCTATTTTTCGTTTTGATTAATGACAATATTCACTGGCTGATTTGTGAAGGCTTTTATTTTTAAAAGAGTTTGGTCTTGTCATAGCACTTATGGTAGTTCAGTAGAAGGTTGTATTTATGGAAAGACACTGGAAAAGGGGTTGGGAAGTTGGGTGAAAAGTCCAAAGAAACTTCAGGTGGTGTGAAAAAGAGATACATTTGGAAAAATAATTTGTAAAAGTCAGTTAGGAGGGAAAAATAAAAATGAAAATAATTTTAACCTTTGTTGAAAGAAAGGAATGAAAAAAATATGAAATACTGATATCTAGAGAATATAATGAAAACCTAAGCAAAAGCAGACAAATATCCAGATAAAGGTATCCAAATATGACAGTCATGTTTAGAAAATGATAATAAAGCTACTAAAAGTAAATATATGTAAAAAACAGACAAATAATAAAGACTACTTAGTGTTTTCTTTTTAATACTTTCTCTAGAAAGCGTTGTAGTTGTAAAAGTTACTGCTAGAATAACAAATGCACTGATATTCCAGAACTATCCAAAATCTCTTTCTCGCCTAGATCTGGACCTGAAAAAAATTGATTAGAAACTTTTGTTTTTCCCAGATGCTGTTACCATCCCAATTTAAGTTTCCAAACGTCCCCACATGCAGTCATGTGCTTTGCTACTCAAAAATCTGAGAAAACGGGCATATGTTTGGAAAAGCTGCAAGTCTAGATCTCAATCTCCCATTAGAATTTACAGAGTTTTTGTTTCCCTAGCTCTCCTATACAGGCACTGCAACCTCTCACCCTAAAGTGATATTAACGTTGACCCACCTGGTAAAAGATGAGGGGACCACATATTCCATAAAAGAATGCAGTTGCTTCCAGTAGAGCCAGAGAACACTGCTGGATCAGACTATGGCATTGGTGAGACCTCTCAGGTAGATGGGCATTTGAGTGGCATTAGCAAAAGCTCCAATACAAAAGAGTGGAATTAGAAAGGATAAGGGAGATTTTAAAAAAAATTTACCAGATGGAACTTCAAAAAAGCTGGCTATCAGATGAACAGTGTGATGCAAAATTATACATCAAAGAAGACTACGTGTAAGAAATTTTAGAGCAGAATTATGTTGTTATAGAAAGCTTTTAAAACATATTTTTCACAAAATGCAGTGCAGTTGATGCTGAAGAGCATGGATTCATTCATCATAGCATGATGTATACCTTTCTGCAGGAAGAAAATCTTATAACACTCCTGAAATAGTGAGTAACATGCTTGTATATGCTAGTGTAAAGTATGAATAAATACAGTTTTCTTTATATTCTGCAGGGTATTTACAATGTGACCATTCCATCAGATAATATTTTCCACTTTCAGCTTCAAGAGATGGTTTAATCAACTGCAACAACATCTGTATGATGCTAGTATTCATTCTAGTTGAATTTAGTAACCGTGTATGGTACCAGATACTGTACAGTGATGACTAAGTAGTGGAATTTACAGAGCCCATGTATCTACCTTGTGAATTACCCACTGCTATTATTATTAAATATGAAATTTTCAGACAATCATAAATTATTTCTCTAAATAACTCTGTTCACTAACCTTTTTTACCTGTTTTAAACATATATCTTATCAACATGGCTGCATGTATACATATCTTTAGGTACAGCAGTGCAGATTGAAAATACAGATCTTGAAATAGCTACAATCAGCTTTTAACAGAGTTTATTACTTTACCATTGTTATACCAACTCTTGCTCCTGCAAATTCTTATGCATCAAAACTATTTTGTGACCAAAATGAAAGTATACAGGTATTACAGTTCTGTGAAATAGTTCACATAACTAAGTGTTCAAAGGAGTAAAGTTAAGTGGAAAGTTATTTATTACAAACATACCTGTTGCTTAGTACCCTTCTTTGTCCCTTGCTTTGATTTTAAATGGTCATTTAATTAACTGATTATTTATTTAAATAATAAAATTTCTGCACTAAGTATTTAATCTGAAATGTTAAAACACCGAAGACTTTAAATTATAAAGGCTGTAGCTGCTCACAAATAATATCTAAAAAGCCTTACACAGCAGAAATGCTATACATTCTTGTTCTAACCGATTTTTCTAAGAAAAAACTTCTAGGCATGCTAGGCTGAGCAGAACATGAAACTCAGAATTATAGGTGAAGTAAACTATTATATTATTTTGCATAGAAAGGTAACAGATCTTTTGGCATTGGTTTTAATTTTGGTCATCCAACAAGGCCATTTTTATAGCTCTTAAAACAGAAAACTAGAAGTTTTGGTAAGACTATGAGCAACATCATTTTGTGTTGAGGTTTTGTTGCATGCAAGACAAATGAGAAAGACTGCTTTCATTATCTTTGTAGAGAAAATTGGTTCTGTTTGAAAAAACTGAAAACATGCTTTGTATAATTTATACAATTAGAAAGTAAAAGGAAGGGGTTCATTTTGTCATGTCTCTTTAAATCTGTACTATTGGTCTTGCCTTGTCTTTTCAGTGGAAACCTAATGTTAGTAACATGGGCAACCTGCTGTGGCCAGAACAGTAGTTTCATAAAACAGAGTAGTGGTAATGATGTCTGTGAACCCCATGGAGACAGCTTGAAACTTCTGACAGTTGCTTAGTGAAATTAGGACTTTCTTTTTGGCTTGGAAATCTTTTTATTTCACTAATTGGGCTGTATCTTGTGGTGATGTAATACATGGTTAAAACGTACATCTGTATTGTATAATTTTTAGTTTCAACCTCTATGCTCTTGATCTGTTTATTTACTGAGAACAATTACCCTTTTACATAGTGTTATATATTTTCACTAGCTAAAAAAGCCCTTGGAAGTTAAAATAATTAAGTATTCTATCATACTGACAACAAGCCTTACCTGATAAAAATCTGAACATTAACTAAAAGGTAGAGTTTGTTCTACAAGAAAGGTTGGTATGTGTCACTGAGTACCACAAATGGTTTTACAAGGAGCTAATTGTTCCATTTATCTTAACTCAAATAATTAGAAGATCTGGTCACTGGGCCTGCCCACTGTGCATCTTTTTGTCTGCTGCAAGCTGCAGTGTAACAAGAATTGAGGCTTGGAGCTCATTTTTGTCCCACAAATAAAGTTAGTGAATCCAGATTTAGAAAATGACAGCAGTAATATTCCCATAGTAAAGCTGGAGCTTAGCCCTGTTATACTTATTAAAAAGCCTATTCATACAAATTAAATCCATTCCATATCCTAGCCTCTGATGACAGCTCCATTTTTTTTCTTGTCTGGTTTGAATTACCTCAAGTCTGTACCCAGAAAGAATTTATCCCTTTCAAGAGACTTGTCCAAGCCTATAATAAATTCACATGGGTCATCCCATCAATGTGGTGAATTTGCATTATTATTTCATTATGAGAAGGAAAGAAAGAGGATTAGATCTCTCGCAGTGTTGGCAGCGCCTAAATCAACCTGAACACATGATTAAAGCTGGCATTTATGACTTTAACTGTCAAAGAAAACTAATTGTAAACTGAGAGCTGTGGATAATTATGGTCTTTTTTATTACACCATTTTCCTCCTATTTATCACAGGATAAACTACAGACAATACTATTGTTTGCATTTAGCTCTCGGTTACTTGGAGCCTATTTATGCAAATGAAAATTGATCTAGATTCTCAAATTGATAGGTCTATTTTGACTTAGCTTCAATCATGCTGTAAAAACCCTGAAAAAAGGTGACACTCACAGAGCAATATTCATGGCAGTGTATTTTGTATTGTCCCACTTGTAAGTATCCTTTGTTTTCAATGTCTGCCTGGTTAATTTGTTTCTCATGAATGCTACTGAATAAGTAAGCTACTTAGACTACCTTCTCACAGGAGATATTTTCCTTTCTCTTTAATCATCACTCATATGTTGCTTGTATGAAATGTTATCTCAGAGAGCTGCATAAATCAGATTTTAATAAACTGCTTGCTCCTCTTTTAGAGAAAGGAGTCCCTAACACTCAGGAATAAAAGTTGTGATAACAACAGGTTTATCTTTTTTTTTTTTTTTTTTTTTTTTAACAGCTACAGGGTAGTTGTACTATTGTTTATTCTTCAGACTGTTTTTAATTTTTTTTTTACCCCCTCTTGAAATGAATTCCAGATAAAAAAGATCAGACATATCCAGAGGAGGAAATTCTGGATGTTGAAGGTTATTCAAGATGAAATTTTTGCACTTTTCTTTGATTAATGTTAACTAAAGCCCAGGACACATTGACTGGGGCATCTGACCTTTCAGAAGAGAAATTAATAAAAAAAAAAGGGACATGAATAAGAAATCAAAAACTATGAAAAAAATATATATGAAAAAAATTTATGATATTTGACAGTAAAGAAGTTATGATTGACTAGCAGGTGTCTACGAGACAGAAAACATGATTTTTCATGGTAATGTATAACTTAGTCATTGCCCCAGAACACTGTTGTGACCAAATAGAATTGGTTTTCAAAAGAGTTAACTGCATTAGTGACCTCTAAAGTGGTGGTCCTGGCTCTAATCCTTAGGCCAGGAATTCATACATCTATAGATACTGGAGTTGGAAGAGCTGTTCTCATTGTTTAGCTGTTCTCTCCTTAAATACTGGTTGGATACTGTGAGAAACAAGAGACTTGGAAATGGGTTTTGATGTGACAGTTTAAGATAATATTCAAAGTTCCTTGAAAAAGGAAAATAGTGACAAAGGACTTAGTAGGACTGATATTCCATCAGAAACAATTATTTGAGCAGCAGTAATTATGAAATCCTTCTTACCTTTATTAGAAAATTAAATAAAAATTGACGGCAGCAGACAAAACAGATGTGTAAATATTAAAATGATGTTAGGATGTAAGCAACTGTTAGATTCTGAAGTACTATGCATTGTAATTCAGGTCCCAACTTAATACTGACCATTTAAAGTTTTTCATTCAATTGCGTTAGGGGATCCCTCTCTTAAATAATGTTTTTCTTTTAGTGAATTTTCTGATCGAATGGTTGCAAGAACGATTAATGTAGGCTAGAATACCAATAATCAGAGCTTTATATTTTTAATCAGATGGGTTGGTGACTGAATTTATTTAGATGTCAAATCAGTTGTGAGTCTTTGTTGGAGGCTAAGATTTTCCCCTTTTTTCCTTTCCCTTAAGGAATTTACTTCCATTTGGTGTTAAGAGGCAATAACGACTGGTAGGTACTTAAGGGAGACAAAAGATGTAGCCAAGGAGGAGGTGGATGACTGCAGCTGGCTCCTCTCTTGCCTGACGGTTTTTCTCTTGGGAAGGGCAGAGATACCATATCCTGAGATTTTGGGCCGGGGGGAACGAGCTGGGGAGAGCCAGCTCTTAGCTCTCTCTCGCTGTTGACATCGAAGGAGGTACAGCCGGTGTGCGGCCGCTGCTTGGACGATTTGTTGCCGCTACAGAGCTTTTCTCCTCCCACAGCTGCTTCCTTACCGAAGGTGAGCCTTTGCCCCTAAGAGCAGCCATTGCACCGGGCCCTTCTTAACACGGATCTTACTGGAAAGGACTCTCACCATCTCTTCCAGTGATTCAGAGGAAAACCCAGGACCCCAAGCCACTCCCCCTTCCCGGAGGGCGCATCTCCCCAGCTGTGTGTGGCAGAGAATCCTGCCTACAGAGAATCCTGGCTGCCGCTGCTCAGCACTGCTGCTTTGTGCTGCTGCTCGGGCTCTTTCATTACACTCTATCCCAGCACACCACATCCACCCGACCCCCACAGCTCCTGCTAAGACTGTGGAGTTTTCTGTTATATTTTGTTCACCACTTTAGGGGGCATGCCTGTCACTGCCGTTCCAGCCACCGCCCCGAGGTTCCTGCTGCGGCCCATTTCACCATCCAGCCCAGCCACCATTACCACATGAGGGAGCCATGGCTGAGCTCGTGGCACAGCGCCCCCTGGAGCGGTGGGGGAATCATCGCACCCGCCCTGCCCAGCTGGGAGCCAACAGCGCCTCTGCCGGCTGTGACCGTAAGCTGGATATTGCTTAAAGAGCAGGAAGAGAAACTTTATTGGGTCTTCTGGTTTTTTGTTTGTTGCTGCCATTGTTGTTGTTTGTTTGCCTCGCTATACACATGCATACTAGTAAAGAACTGTTATGCCATATCTTTGCCTGAAAGCCTCTTAATTTCAAAGTTGTAATAATTTGTAGGGAAGCAGGTCTTATTGTCCATTCCAAGAGAGGTTCCCACCTTCCTTGGCAGACAGCTGTCTTTCAAACCACGGCAGTCTTCCCAAGTGAGTATTTAGATATTTAAATTGATATGATAGCCAGATCAGTTAAATTAATCCAATTTCATTTAGGTAAAATTTTGCCTAGATAACCTATGCTGTAGTGAAAAAAGATTTCTTGAGGAGTCTGCAATTGAGAAGGTCTTAACTGGTATTGCTATTTAATAGGTGTCCCTCACTAGGAGGTTGTGGTGGAGAAATCTCATAACTCCGCAAATTTCAGGAATACTAAAGAAACAATCATCCCATTCACAATGTTATTCTTCTAAATAAAATAAAGATGGAGTAATAAAGCAGCAATGTTTGCAAAACATGGTGGAAGTAAAACACTGCTGGGTGAGAGCTGACATGAGCCAGCCATGGGCGCTGCCAGCCCAGAGAGCCAAGTGTGTCCTGGGCTGCACCCAGAGCCCCTGGGCAGCAGGGCAGGGAGGGGATTCTGCCCCTCTGCCCCGCTCTGCTGAGACCCCACCTGCAGAGCTGCCTCCAGCCCTGGGGTCCCAGCACAGGAAGGACATGGAGCTGCTGGAGAGAGTCCAAGGGGAGGCACCGAGGTGATCAGAGGGGTGGAGCACCTCTGCTGTGGGGAAAGGTTGAGACAATTAGGATTGCTCAGCCTGGAGAAGGGACGGCTCTGGGGTGACCCTAGTTCCAGCCCTTCAGTACCTGTAGGGAGCTCACAAGAAGGCATGAGAGGGAAAGAACAGACAAAGGGAAATGGCTTCAAAATGAAATGGGTTAGATTTACACTAGATAATAGGAAAAAATTCTGTACTGTGAGAGTGGTGAGACAGTGGAGCAGGTTGCTCAGAGAAGTTGTGGATGTCCCATCCATGGAAATATTCAAGGTCAGGCTGCGTAGGGCTCTGAGCAATCTGGTATGGTAGAACGTGTCCCTGACTATGGCAGGGAGTTGGATCTCAGTTTCCTTAAGGTCCCTTCCAATCCAAACCATTTCATGATCCTATAAACCAGACAAAATGGGAAATTCAGACTTATTTAGATACTTAGACACTATGCTGAGACCAGCAACCTTACTGATTTCAGAAGCATTTGGGTGCTTAGAATTTGTCAACATGACTTCCAAGATTTAAAGTTTGTTTAAATATTTGTCACCTTTTTTATGACATGACCTTCAGGAACTTGCGTTGGGAAAAAAAGAAGTGAATATTTACAAAATTAAACTGTGCCAAGAGTTTAAAGTATAACTAAATAATAGTGGTTTTTACCTGCAAAGACAGACTACTGGAAAAATTTACTAGCAGGAGCAATACATCCGAATATTATCAATTCTTCAGGCAGTGTTTGCTATATAGAGACAAAGGTATGAAAGAAATAAACATTAAAAATATATATTTTTTTCATAAACTTTATGACATATGAAATAAAGACATATTGTACAACTGGAATCTCACAAAAATAATAGAAAAAAACCCAAAGACAACCTTAAAAATGTACTATGTAGAGTGGATTCCAGAAAATGCAATAGAACTTTAATGAACCATAGAAGAAATTCTTTAGGATACAAAGAAAAGTGCAATGAGACTACCGTCTTTTAATACATGATAAATTATAAAACTGTGCTACTGCAATGTTTTTGAGAGGCTTTATGACAAAGATCTCTCTAAACTGTCTAATAAGAAAAGAGATAAGACTAAAACTAAGAGATAAAACTGTTAGTTAGAAAAAGTTTAACAGAAATAAATAATACCAAATACACAAATGGACTTTGAATATTTCAAAGGCAATTGAATATTCAAATACACACAGAAACATTCCTAGATTTTACAATGAATTTTGAGGACCTCTAAGGTCTCTAAATCATAGAAAAATATGTCTAAGATCATTTAGTCCAACTGCTAAACATGAAGGACTACTGTGAAATAAATTTAGTAGTGTCCTTATAAAGAAGCAGAGGACTTGAAATGGTTGGAAGAGATATCAGATGAGGTGAAAAGTAGATCTGTAGAAATCATTGGTAGTATAACTTTGCACACTCTGCAGATCAGTGACCTGAAGGAAAGAATATAGGCTTTGTTTCCAGCAAATCTGGTTTCTGAAGAAAGGTGAAGTTTTGTGTTGTGATTCACATGAACAGGAAAAGCAGAGAGAAAGGGAGAAACATGTTTTACTTCAACAGATTCTGAATTAAAAAACCCAAAACACAACAAAGCATTTTCTGGTGATGATTCATTAGAAATGTCCATCAACAGAGCCTAGAACAGAACTATTTCACAGAAAACTGCAAAATAGTTGATTTTAGATCAACCAGAGAAGGTAAGAAGTAACTTTTGTTATGAAATCAATAAAAGCTGAGAATATATTTTGGATTTCATCTCTGGTCCTATCATGTAAAAGACAGCTTACAACTGAGAGAAAAACAAGAAAGTAAGGACAATCAGAGCCTATAAGAGCTTAGATCATCAAAAGAATGGTTACAAGGGAAAGAATTCAGCTCTGACCGGGAAAGTAAATGTGTAGGCTTTGTTGATACACTGATAGAACTTGGAAAGGAAAGGATGCAAGACTGAGTCAACATGACTCATTAGGTGAGTAGTTTTGTTGAAAACAATAGTTTGAAAATTTGGAAGTGATAAAAGGAAAAACCACAATGTGGTGAGATTAATATTGGATTTCAGAGAGTTTTTTCGTTTAAAAATTTAGAAAGAGTAATAATTTTTTTTCTGGTTACAAGCATTCTGAGAATTATTATATAGGATGATTATTGTGTTTAATTAAGGAGGAAGAAATTCATGGTTTAGGGATTGATACTTAAAAATTGGCAGACCATCTGTTTACTGGGTGATTAATACACTTCCACTGAGTGCTGTGTCACTCCTAATTTATTGAGATAACACCTATTATTCAAAGCCTGTTTTGGTCTGTGGAAGGGCCTCTCCTGACATTCCTATAGTTCAGATGTGGGCACTATGGCTGCCTACACAAATGGATGGGAAGAAAGAGATAATCACATGAGCTCCTATTCTTCTGTCCCCATAATATAGTGGCCTCAAACACTTTCAGGAGTCATATGATGTGAGCATATAACCATGTAAATATAACTGTGTAAATTGTATTCTTAAAAGATTCCCCAGAAAAAATACTTTTTGTTTCTGGTCTCTGTTTTTCTCTTTTCTCTTTTTTTTTTCCCTTTCCCTATTATCCTCTGCTCCCCTCTCCTCATTTCCATTTCCATTTCCATTTCCATTTCCATTTCCATTTCCATTTCCATTTCCATTTCCATTTCATTTCCTCTCTTTCTCTTTTTTTCTCTTTCTCTCTTTCTCTCCTTCTCCTTCTCCTTCTCCTTCTCCTTCTCCTTCTCCTTCTCCTTCTCCTTCTCCTTCTCTCCTTCTCCTTCTCCTTCTCCTTCTCTCTTTCTCCTTCTCCTTCTCCTTCTTTCTCCTTCTCCTTCATCTCTCCTGTTTTTTTTTTTTTCAACTTTTTTTTTTCCTTTTTAAATCCATTAGGTTTAAAACGAAAACAAAATGAAACAATGGTATGGAACACTTTTTGGTATCTTTTTTGATGAATTTTTATTTCCATTTCTATTTCTTCAATTGCTTTCTCAGAAACCACAGTTTCTCCAGGAAATAAGACCTTCTGATGGATCCATTCTGAGTTAGCAGATTATTATAAAAGTACTTCAGCTCATTTAGAAGATTTAGTGTTTTCCTGGACAATACACTTCAAGGCTTTATAGCACCAATCTGGAAATTCAAGCCTCCTAAATGAACTTTCTTGCCCTGTATGTATCAAGATACATAAATATGTCTTTCTCTGATAAAAAAAAGCAGTAACTCTAATAATAATCCTTTCCCAGATTTTTCACTAAACCACTAAATACATGTTTTGTTAACTCCAGTAAAACCCATTAAGGGTGTGTCAGCAAAATGAAATGAGACTTGGGTCTCAATTTGCATGCAAGACAAATACATTGAAAGTTATGATCACAAGTGAATATCAGCAGAAGAAGAAAGTGCTTATGTGTAAGAAGCATGGGGAGTTCTAACAACAAATTACAGAGGCATTTTCATATTAAGAAATGTAACAGCGCTTTTTAAATGAAAAAATATCAAGACTTTTGATCTTCTTAAGGCATTTACACTCCTACTGTCCAAGTAAGCTCTTTGAATGTTTTATGTTACAAAATACAGACAAGTTTGTGAAAACCAATGAATACCATAATGACTAAGAGTTTAACCTGATATAGTTGTGGTCTGAGACCTATTTTACTGACTGAGACACATTCAAGAGCAGCATCAAGTCAGTCCCTAGAGAAAATGTCAGGGATATCCAAACAGCCATATTGGCAGCAGCTTTTTTGGCCCAATTTTCTGATTGATGTGCTCCTTAGTTTGTGATGAATGCCCACTAGCTGTGTACAGCATGTTTCTCCAGTAGTGTCTACTTTCATGGGATTTATAAGTAAATGTAGCTTTTATGTTGTCTGCAAAAAGCATGTCATTACTCAGGTCATAAACCTTCCCTTAGGAGACCTAGTAAGAAGTAAACTCAAGTTTAAGGAGAATATTAGTTGGTTGATATTAATTACTGCTTTGCTTTAAAGGCAAGATGATCAGACTTTCACCAGAAATTAAAAAAAAAAAGAAAAAATCCACAAAACAACTGGTCTTGGACAGCCAAGAATCCACTAAAAGCAAAATAAAAATGTGGCAGCAGGATAGATGCCTACCAATTCCATGAATAAGTATCCACTATATATCACCTCACTGTTTAAGCGGACATGACAGAACTTGTTGCTTTCTACACCACTAGTAAATATAATGTGTAAACATTTGTACAAAACTTGCAGTTACCTTTAATATACTGTAGAACTAAACAGAAGATGAGATTACAACAAACCATGTTGTCTTTTATTATAGTCATATTTTTTCGACTGTTTCTACATCCTTCTTTTTAAATAGAATAACAATAGAAGAATTTTAGATGGCAAAGCTTAAATAATTAAAACAAGATATTAATTTATTCACATTCTCTGAAGCTATGTTAAAATGGCTTATCTTAGTCATGGCAATATATCAGGGCATGTGCACAGCACCTGAGATACCAGCTCATACCTGGAATTCACCCTGAAGAGCAATGGGCCACCTTTACAAATTGTAGATGATCTTCGGGTTGCAGCTCGCACAATTCAAAGCAGCCATGGGTAGACTTTGCTTTCTGTGCCTGTCTGTGTTTCTGAATCAGGAACAGAAGGCAGTTGCTGAGACAGATTTTAATAATTGTGTCTTGAAGTGGCACCGATTGCAGTTCTAAGTGTACATTGAAAGGAATTGGTTGCTGTTCTCTCTTAGAGTTTACAAAGTGGACATTATTCCAACGTTCTTTTCTATCTCCTTTAGTTGAAAGGACTTTGGAGCATTTACTTCCTATGTGAAACTTCTTGTGAAACTATGTTTCCACAATAAAATATCCCTAAAACCTGGATATGTTTGTAAAGAGAACATCAAGAGTATTATATGACCATAATTCTTCTACATGATCAAGGCTAATGACTTCTGAAGTTTCCTGTTCCTGAGGCCATTTTCTCATGCTCTATCTAAATGAGATCATAGCCACTAGCTGAAGACACCTGTTTACTGGTCTGAAATCCAGACAGTGACAAGAGGCACTTTTCTGAAGTTCTTTATGTGCCATCCTTTGAAAAAGTAATTTCAAGTTTCTATGAAATGAACTTTATTACTGCTCTAACTGCTGGATATGAGGTAGGGACACTCATCATCACTCCTAAAATAAAGCTTTTCTGAGAGTTTCCTTCAAGCCAAAACAGCAGAAATGCCATAACTTTTCATTTAAGGAGTCTGCAGGCTCCTCATTTTTTCCTGGAAGGTTATAACTGTCACTCCCAAAGAATTTTTAGAAAACAAGCAAGTGCCTAGCTGTTTGTAAAAGCTGAAGAAATTTTAATTAGCACAATACTGAGGTGGAATGATGCTAAGAGTCCTGAAAGCACCAAGAGCACACTCAGGATTTGTACAGGCCAAAATTAATATTTTTTCTCTCCTTTTTTTCCCCCAGTATGGTGCTTTAGAGAGCTCTCACAAGATTTTGGTGGTAATTTACAACATTCTAGTACCTTTCTTAACTAATTTTCTTTGTTTCCATGGCAATACATCCAGTGTTTCCTTTTCCATTTGCAGTATTTGAAAATTCTTTATTTTCTTCAGCCACATTCATTTCCAAGCAAAAACAACAACAAAAAATATATTCTAAAGAAGCCAAAATTATTTTACCCTATGACTTCTGGACAACTGCAGGCATCAAAAGTTGTGGAAGGAAAATATAGAGAGGATAAAAAAAAATTTGGAGTGACCATCTTGTAACTAAAAATTGCAGTCTTACTGCAGGTGCCAAATTAGTCTGGTCCTACTATCACCTTCAGGATGAAACTAAAAATATACTTTCAGTTGTTGCACAGGAACACAATATCAAAATGCAAACTCTGTGAACTTGTACATGACCAAAGTTCTCTCCTCCTCACTCCACTAGAGTCCATGATACGGGACTCTAGACCCTTTGGGATCTGATTGTGACTTGTGAATTGAAGTGAATCACATGACAGAGTAGGCACTGCAAAGTTGGCAGTGACAGATTCTTCTGGAATGTGAGTTGGTGTCATGGTTTAACACTGGCTGACTGCCTGACACCCACAAAAGTCACTCACTTATCCTCCCCTGCAACAGCTGGGCAGAGGAAAGAAAAATTTAATGAAGGGTTCATGAGTTAAGGAAACAGGATAAAACACTCCAAGAGCAAAACAGGATCAACTTAGAAGTACAAAGTGAATTTATTACTAAAAAGATCAGAGGAGGATAATGGGAAGTAAAATAAGCCCTTAAAAAATGTTTTTCTTCCTCCAACCCCTCCCTTCATCCTACCAACAGTGCAGGGAGACAGGGCATGGGGGTTTTTAGTCAATCCATCACTGAGATTTTCTTCCTCTGCTCCAGGAGAGGAATCCTTCCCATGTCAGGCCATGGGATCCCTCCCACAGGAGACAGCTTTCCATGAACTTCTCCAGCATAGTTCCAATCTCACAAGTAGCAGTCCTCCCAAAATTGCTGCAACATGATTTCCTCCCATTGGCTACCAGTGGTCCCAAAACTGCTGTGGCATGGGTCACTCCATGGGGTGCATTCCTCCAAGGACAGGCTGCTCCAGCCTGGAAGCAAGGGCCCTCTCTCCACTGGGGTCTCCCACTGGATCACAGCCTCCTCCAGGCACCCATCTGCTCCAGCATGGGCACCTCCCCCATGGGCTGCAGGTGGATCTCTGCATTCCCTGTGCACCCATGGGCTGCAGGGCACAGCTGCTTCTCCATGGTCTTCACCACAGCCTGCACAGGAATCTCAGCTCCAATGCCTGGAGCAGTTCCTCCCCCTCCTTCTCTATTGACCTTGGCGTCTCCATGCTGTTTTCCCTCACATGTTCTCACATCCTCATCTTTGCTGGCTGCAATCAGCACTGCACCCCACTTTGTTTTGATTTTCCTCTTAAATATGTCATCACAGAGGTGTTACCAACCTCTCTAATTGGCCCAGCTTTGGCCAGCAGCATGTCCATCTTCAGAGCTATCAGGGATTGGCTCTGCCAGACATGGTGGAAGCTTTTGGCAGCTTCCCAGAGGAGCCACCTCTCTAGCCCCCCACTACCAAAAACTGGGCTATGCAAAACCAGCACAGCCAGAAATCTTGAAATTTCATCAGTGTGTTTGTTTTGTGTTTCCCTATTAGTGTCCAGAAATCTCATTCTGACACTGCACAATCTACCAGTCTTTGGCATTGCCTAGACTAAGACACTTTTAAAGCATTCCAACAGGAGATGTCCTGTTGTTTGCAAAAATTGCAAGTTCCAGTAACTGAGGAATTTACTATTTTCCTTTATTTCTGTTCACTGTGATTCTAGCATTATTTGGGTTCATATGAAAACCGAGAGCCATAGATACATATTTCACTTTTAATTCAGAAAGAATGGTTTGCTTTCGTTTTAAAAAATATAAAATAAAAAAAAAAAATCAAATTGCAAATTTTAAGTACAAATTACTTCAAATATAGACAGTTGAGGCCGCCCTAGAAAATAAACTACTCAAGCTCTAATTAGTTCTAATAGTTTATAAAAACATTTGTCTTGTAAGCCAAAGATTGAAGACTAAACCCCTTCTTAGAGTTACCCCACCACCCTGTCTCAGGAAGAAAGGATTCAAAGGCAGGTAAAGATGTGTCTTTTCCTCCAACAGAAGTCAAGTGACTGAAGTTTTGGTAAGAGCTTTAACTGACCCTTTTTTCCAGGCCTCTTCTGTATTGTATTATGACACAAAACATGACACAAAATAAGTAAACAATTAGGTCTTTCAAAAGGCAGATTCTAATAGCCACAGCCTTTCTGCTACAAAGTCTATGGTTGCTGTGTCTGCTTAGGTAAATAAGGTTGGTTATTAAAACAACCTTGGCTGATACTAACAATGATATTTCCGTGTAGAGTTGTCACTGATTTCAGTGAAAATTAGAACCTTAAGTAAGAATTAGAACTTTAATACTTTGGCTGAACTGGACCTGTTCGTACTTTTGTCTTCTCTTAATAGCCAAAACACGCCTAGTCACTGCCTTTCTGAAAAATGAGCATAAGCAAATGGCTTGAATTTTCTGCTGAAATAAACTCCAGCAAACTCAAGTGTGAATATAGTGGAAGCAATCTCAAAATGTTAGTGTTAGTGGATATTTTTCATGCTATGGCTGCTTCTATAAGAGGGCAAAACTGAAAAAGATATGAAAAATTAAGATGAAATGGAGAAATAAATTATTAATAAAGCAAAGTACGGCTGCTTTCTCTGTGCACATTTTCAGATCTATTGGATTTTTTCTCATTGTTCTGCATAAATTGCTTCTGACTGTACAATGGACTTTGGCAGGGCCATAGCTTTCAGGTTCTTGATTTTTCATAATTCACTCAAATGCCAGCTCAATGACATTAAGTGGAAAAATAGAAAAAAATGCCTTCACTTTTCCACAGAAACAATTTTGAAAATCCATTTACATGGAAAATAAAGAGGCATTAAGCCCAGTGCAAATCTGTAGCTGAATACAAAAATCTGAAAGCATAATATTTTATTTTTCCAGATACGACAATACAAACTGTTATTTACTGCCTGAAAGGGCTCAAGAGTTCTGAGTTCCATAGAAGTGAGCTGTTTTTCTAATTGACAGTATGGTAAAAAGTCCTTCTAAACCCACTTTTGTTTTTCTTTTTTCTTTTTAAGAAAATAAACCTTAAGCAGAAGGCTTTATGAGAGATTGTTAAAAAGTAAAGACTTAGTATTTATTAAATAGGTTTTATTTTCACTCACTTGTCCTTATGCTTCTCAAATTGCTCACTCTTTGAAATGGTGTTGTAAGATTTTCACTGCTACAAACTGTTTACCACTTGCCAAATTGCAATGCTCAAGTGAGTGTTCTAAAAGATGTTTAGCCGAACAATGTTATCAACAACACAGTTAAGGCAGGAAAAAGAATTTTTATACCAAGAGGAAAGCAGCTAATCTGTGTTAAGAGAGAAAAACCAAGCAGAAAAGACAATGTTGCATGTATATAATAGAAATGTACATAGTGTCTGACCAGGAGAGCGCTGATGCTGCAGCCTGAGAATACAGATACGTCTGACTGGCACTATCGAAAATATGTTTTCATGGTTTAGATATGTTCTCCAACTGCTTAACTACAGCAGACCAAAAACTAATACTCTGTAGGGTTTCTTAGAAGTCAAAAAGGTTAGAGCTTATTTCCTTGCTCTTTTACCAGGTGGACATTCATGCTTCAAGTTTATATTCGTCTATTGCTAGGAAAACTGAATTTCTACAAGGGCAACACTGGAGAACAGATATAGTATTTACTAAGACACCTTGAGAGAGACCTGAAGACCTGGCAGATAAAAGAGCTCCTTCTACTTTGAGTTCCTGTGTCTTGCCTTTCTTTGAAGGACCTAAAGGATGTGATCTTTTCTTACCAGGTTGTAAATTCAACCTTGTGTGTTGGACAGGTTTTGGCAGTAGGTCACAGGGAGGTCATAAGGGATGCTGCTTTTAAAGGAACACAGAATATCAGTGTTAGCATCCTAATGAAATTCCACAGAAATTCAGCTTTGCATGTCCACAAAATTATTTTCTCCTGATGTAAACATTCAAAATGTACTGCAGATGAATTAACTTCCTGAAATTGCCAAAATCTTAGAGAAGGGAATGCTCCCAAATGGCATTCACTGAAGTGTTCTGTTCAAAATTTAGCATCATCCATTAGTATTCACACAAACAAAATATGAAATTGTCTCCTAATGGTGAACAAGAAGTAGTTAGAACACTAAGGAATAAGATATTCTATGTGCCTTGCTGGGATATTGCTGCAGCCAGCTGAGAAATGGTCACATCTCAGCATGGCACATGCATAATAATATTTGTTGTTGTGATTATAGAGTAGTATCATGCTAATAGTAGAAAACTGAAAACTCGAAAGTGAGAAGTGTATCTTCTCTATTAATAAGGGATAGAATATGAAAATTGAATGAGCTGATGAAGAATATCTTGATTTGATGATTGTCTAAGTATTGTTTTCCTCTTGGAAAACAGCACTCCCATCATGGTTTCATAATCTTCTTTCTGTTATTCTTTTGAATAAAACAATTTTTAGAGACAATTTTTATGCCAGTTCATCCTCATAGTCCCTTATGGCCATTTGAATTATAGCAAAATCAATGATTTAAAAAAATTATTCCTGCAGTGTTTTTTACTTTACATCCACTTGCACTGTGAGATTCACTTGCTCCCACCTACAAAGAGAAGCCTTAAGATTTTGATATGTGTATTGTAATATCTAGAGTACCAGAACTAAGCAATTTGGCACATTTTCATTGATATTGAAGCTGTTTTTCTAGAAGTCATTCCCATTTAAGCATGCTATTCCTGCCTTTGTATTTGTTTTCTGTTAGGTTTATTTGTGTCTTTTCTAGAGATGGCAGTGAAATACACATGATGATCACTATTTAGCAAGACATTGCAATGAGCAGGTATTGAATACATTATTGATTCGTTTGTTTCAGAAATTTGGGAATGTAAATGTTTTCAGGCAGCACACAAAAAAGTTCATCAATGCTTTCATTAGGCTCCATCTAGAATGATATAACTAAATGCAGGTATCAACATGAATCAGGAAACTGAAAATTTCTTTTGTAGTTTTATGTCTGCAGCAGAAATCAGCCCTTAATATGTCATGATTTTCAAGTGGGGTTGCTCAAAGCTAATAGTTAAATGACATGATAAAATTTCTAAATGCAAGCTCTTTGTGAGCAGCTCTTTTAATAGTTTGCAAAACAGCATAGTTTAATACAAGAGTTTAGGTGTAAAGCTAGATTGTCTGCATAAGAAATCTTAGAACAGTTTTTAGTTCTGTTGAAAGGCTTTGCTGTCACTCTCCATGAATGGACACTGCCAAGACTTTCTAAATTACTTCAGCAAAAGATGTAATCCATAACACTGAAAAACCTGGCTCAATCAAGATTTTCCAATTTTTCTGTTTTCCAACTTATTTTCCTTCTGTCTCAGAAAACTACAGTGAAAGCTACCACCAGTACAATTTATTATTGGGTTATAAAGGTCTTTTCATACCGTGACCCTGGAACACTAACAATGGTCCAAAGACCAAAGCCCTTTTGAGACATTGGAAAAAATACATGATGAGCTGAGTTGGTGTGTGTCTCCTGATACATAAAAGCACAGAAAATTGACATGACAGCAGCTTCCACTCAATCATATATTGCACAGGTGGCAGCTGCTCCAACAATTTCCACTTCTCACTCTGCTGAGCTTTTCCCAGCTATGGCAAAGGCAGAAGTATCATGATTCAAGCTTTAAAAAACATGAACCTCTGGAGAAATCTGGTACAAAATGCTGTTGTAGCAATTCAGCTAAAGGCAAAGCAATTGCTGCCTGCAGTGGAGCATTGCTACCTTGATGAGCTACTTAGAGAAATCGGAAAATGTCCATCTGAAAATCTGTAATAAAAACTTTTTGCTGGTCTGATCTTGCCAGTTTAGCCTGTTGGATTGCTCGTTTGCACATCAACAAGCATATAGATGTTTAGCATGAATGGATCTGTTTAGCATGGCAGGAAATATTATAACAGAAAAGAGATTCAGATTGCTTCTGCAAAATGCAGAGCATCTGGCAGATATGGAAGTGAACTTGCCAAGAATGAATTAAAAATATGTATATAGTTCTGAAATTGCTGCTGACTTATAAATCAGGGGGTGACCAAGTTACATTCCACTGTAGGGTAGTAGCAGCTATGAACTCAGATCGTCTCTTACATCCTTATCCCATTTGATGCTCAATTTATTATGCTTTACCCTATTATAATTTTATGACCTGGATTAAACAATAGTCTTGCATAATTACATCGGGTTAAGCATTAAGGTTTCTTATTTGTTTACTTTTGTTTTAGAAAGAGTCACACTCAAAAAGGGTTTTTATAACATCCACAATTTGAAGTTTTCAGCTTTATTTTCAAAACCAAAACAATGCTTGTAACCAAAATAAAATGTGTGCTTCATATTGAGTTAATTCAGTAGTTTTAACCAGTTTCATAACAGCATCTTCTATAATTGGGATTTGATATATATTGAAACCTTGGACCAACCTACATCCATTCAAAAAGCAGCAATAATAATAAAGTTCTTTAGAAGTACTTGATTAGTACCAGCAAAATACCATCGTGGCAACAAGAAGTTAGTGTGCCTGGTGCTGCTTTTGGGGTGTGTTCCAGTATGATATTGAGTCCATCATTTGCTGCAGTTTGCAGTACACTCTCTGAGTTGCACCTTATTTATTCTTGCATTGTACTGCCCAATTTGTTACCAGAATTTATCAATATCTGTAAGCTTGAGATGTTCTACCACAGGGAAGAAAAATAAGCAATACAAATAATATAACTTATAGATCAGTCATCCCTAAGTTCATCAAGTAATGAGCAAAGGATATAAATAGAAAAACAGGTGTTTCAAAGATGTCCTGTGGCAGTTTGTTTGACTGTAATGTCAATTGTGTACCCCAGTAGTTCCAAGGGACAAGAAGTACTGAATCAAAGGAACATTATGGCCGAGGCAATCTAGAAAAGACAAGTTTTCCAACTATATTATCAGCAGAAGAGTGTGGGTTTGGTACAATTAATCTGTCTTGAGACAATATGAAATTTAAAGAATTCGATTTTGTATTCAGGATACTGACGTATTTCATATGTCAAAACCCCCAACCAAAACAACAAAACCAAGCTCCAAATGATTGTTCATGTCAAAACTCAGTATTATCACCTCAATAAAGGAGGAGAGGAAAAGAAAGAGAGGAAAATTATGTCATCAGCATTAGCGGCCCAGTAGCTGAGGAATATGCACACTATAAACATTTAATTACTGCTTATTTATCAATGGGACTGATTATTTTTCCTTTCTGTTATTATAAGCAGAAAAGCATAAATGAGATTTTAAAGTGGGTTTGAAGAAGGCAAAAACTGTAACTTAATGAACAAGCTTAGTCACAATACAACAGGAAAATAATGAAAGAGGCACCAAAATTAGTGTCTGTGTGGGAAATGCATAAAGCTTTAATTTATTTCAATTAAAACCATTAGTGAAGCATAAGGAATAGAGTAGAACATGAAAAAAGATGAAGGTATATGGAAAGAATTTTTGTGATATAGAGGCTGGATATAGAGGCTGGATATAGAGGATATAGAGGCCTGGAAAGAGTCAGATTTTGTACCAGAGCCAAGGACTTTTAGTCTTCTTACACTGATGTTTTTGAGAGCTCAACAGTACTACAGAAAAATGTCTTTCTGGGTGTTCTTGCCCCCTTTCTTTTGATCTACATCCCTTCACTATAAAAGCTATTTACAGTATTTTTGAAATAGCATTTTAAATGATCATTTAATAATTTTTCAAATCTAGGCGAATTTCTCACACAAAACTTTTTGTCAGGTTTCTTTAGCTCACAAATCTCCAGATCTCATAGGATTTATTCTCTCTAAAACACATAGCAATCTCTACTAAATGAGACTACTATTACATTGTAAATCCATTTTTCTTCTTTTAAAACACATAGATTTTTAAAGTGGGACACTATTCCTAGGCGTCAGAGTGTAAATCAAGGACATCATTAGAATAATTGATAATATTTGTTGAGAAAACAATGTAGATATTGTCTTTGGAATCCAAATCTCCACCCTTCATGTGTCATTTTCTTCAATGACATGTAGGAGAGGAGGAAATACTAAATCTGGCAACAGGCACTTCTGTTTCCAATCAAAGAAAAGAGTGTGTTAGGAAAAAGGTGAGATGTATTGTGTCTGTTTTTTTCCTTGAAAGTAGTATTACAGGCTCTTTTCAGATGCAGGTAAGAATCATTCTTTCTGCTGGAGTTAGTCTTAACTTTCACAGAGAAACCAACTATTTTGTGCTTTTACATGACTCTAGGATTTAACATGTTATAATTGATACCCCAATAAAATAATTACTATGCCTATGGTTTAGGTCTTCTTTTTTTCTGTTTTGTGGGTGTTTTTTTTTTTTGTTTCCCCCTTCCATATATTACAGTGACCAGTTCAAAGCTTAGGCATTCAAACAAGTTTGAAGTTTCCATGTAATGACCAAAAAACCACTTCCTCTCATTCATATAGGAGTATTTGTTCAATGTTTCTGTTTGAAGAATATGTGTTAAAATAGAATATTTCTTGAATAACAGCTGATGAATAATTTTACTTGTTGAACTATCTCAAGAATCTGGCCACTAAGGGATCCAGTATAAATTCTGATTTAATCTAAAATTCCACAGAAGTTCTCAAGAGAAATGTGCACAGCAGCACTTCAAGGCACAGTTATTAAGTCATGCCTGTTCAAACAGAAGTGAACTCTGACATGGGCAGAATGGAAGCTTTCACAGCTAGACTCCTATGGCAGGACTGCCAACTTAAATCCTCTTTGTTATGTCCAGCTATCCTAGTTTGCAGCCATCTGACCCAGTCTCCTGCTTATGATAGATCTGAGGTTTAGCTAGAGGCTGTTGGGAGTGGAGAAGACAGAAAGCCAGCTAATGAAAGGGAAACATTCTTGAAGGAAGGGTCCAAGAAACATGTCTGTACAACTTGCCAAAGTGAAAGAATCACAGTTATGTGAATCACAAAGGAAATCACAATAGAGTAGTTGTCTCAGTTCCAGAATCACCTTCCTCATTAAAATGTTCTTAAGAATACGTAAAATACACTAGCACATATACATTTATATACGCATAAATTTATACATACATACATTAAAATTTCATGTTTCCAGTCTGACAGTATGTCAAGGTACAAAAAAAATTCTTCTTTATTTTCTTTTACATATTAGTGCTAGACTAGAAAAAATACCCTATTGGCTTTCTTCATCATCTGTCAATTTTAATGTATAAAAAATCGGAGAAAATCCAATTTTTATATATTTAATATTAGTTTCTGCACATCACATGCAAGCACAGGAGAAAAGAGAAAGACATACACCTTAATATGCTCATGCTTTGCTCTCTGTCAGAAAAGAGCAGCCCTGTCCTCACAGAGCCTAACACTGCCTTTCCTGCCTTTGCAGCGCAAAACTCGGTGTGCATTTGGGAGTGTACACAGTGATACTAACAGATCTGTTTTGGCATAATTGCTTCTAGACACAGTGGAAATTACCTGTTATAATGGCATTACAAAGATGCAAAGTAATTTCTCTGTCTTTTCCTTTCCCAAACTTTTCCAGCTGTAGGCGTGCCTCTGTACAGGGCCTGAACTGAGAATTATAAGGAATAATATTAAAATGATTGCCATGTGGGGACAAACTGGGTGTTTTGATGGACAAATATTTACTAGACCCTCATCTATGCTATTTAAAAGATGTATATGTAGCCAGACAGGACAGAGAAACAAAATGAGTGGATAAAAAGGAATAAATTAGAATAAAGTTTTTAAAAGTTTTCTGATTGTACAGTTGGCTAAACTAACTTGCTGAAGTGATCTTTAGTTTCCACAATTTTCTTTTATATTTTGTGAAATCGCTACAAACAACACTCATATTTTTTTGAGTTCAAATATTTACTTTCTGTATAAGGCTCAAACCATTATGCAGTTGTGTAAAACCATTTTGGATAAGCAGCCAAGGTTTTTCAAATCCCATTTACCTCATAATGATTTATAATATATGGCTATGACATTTTGTACACTTTTTCTGAGTTCCATTTCATTATACTTTAATTGTGGTGTTTTTATTATTATTATTAGTAGTAGTAGTAGTATGGCAGGGGTCTAAACAGACTTTTTGCTTAAAGAAAATTGGACAAAGAATTTCTTAATGTAACTTTTTCATAGAATTGTTTAGAGCAGAAATAATTTGAAATTAATCAAATCAACAATGTGAAGAAAATAAGTGGGGTTTTTTGTGACAATTAAGGTTATTTTTCACCTTCAGCTTGACCATGTGTCAACACAATAACACTACATCTACTTTGCAAAGATTTTGGTTTTATTGTGTATCTCAAGTACATGTCTTGTTTTTCCCACTGATCCTTTGTGAAGTACAATGAGTATCTATGCTGCATGGAATGCAGGCTTTTGTTAACACCATAGCAACAATAGTGAGAGACCTAGGCAAACACATAAAATATTTTGCACTTCAAATATGGCAGCCAGAATCCTTGGTGTTCTTACTAGATAAGGGAATGGAACAACACCTAGGAGCAGGTTTTTCACTGAATGTGCTGGAAGGGTCACAACCTTCAACCTAATGAAGTACTGAAGTGCTATGATTTCAAGCCACAAGTAATAAATATGTCTTAGTTCATTCTACTTATTCTTAGTGCTTCTATTTTGCTCTACCCTGAAAAAGCTAATTATTGTTTCTTGTGCTCTCAGTGACCCAAAAATAAGGACACAAAAGAAGCTGTTTGGGCTCAAGCCCTGAGTTCTTAGTACAAAGCTGGATTCAGTGATGTTGAACACCTTTACTGCAGCAACCTATTTTTTACTGCTACAGATAACTGTCAAGCTAATAAGCAGCAGGCTACTTTTTTTTTTTTTTTTTTTACATTCTGAAAATTGAGCTTGTAAATATTAGTTGAAACTCATAATAACTAGCTCTAGACAAAAATATATCCTACAATTATTTTTAACTCTTTGCCTTTGTAAGACTTGTATTTAACTATAGCCTTTTTGACAAAAAAGACAAGACATTCTTATCGTTGGGAGCTCAGTATTCAGAAAACCATACAGTATGATATTGATGCATTTTACATGATTCAACAGAATATATTTTAAAAATATTTAAATATTGGAGGAATTAAAAATTATATAAAATAGGCTGCTATGCCATCAATTCAGCATTATGACACAGATCTGTTCTCTAGTATATTTTTCATAAAAGAGAGTGGCAATGAATTGGAATAGAAAATCTACATTGATTTGAATAAGGAAAATGCTGCTATACTTTACTGTGAGGTTACTGGTCAAGACCCAAACATTTTTTCATCATACTTCTGCACAGCCTAGCAGGTTTAGGACATCTTTCTCTAGCATAAGGCAACTATGCAAGAGGCAGTCTTACATTTCCCTCTGTAGTTCTTGTTGGGAACACCTGTTTTTCAGAGTGCTGAAAGTCCTACCAGTTAGTGGCATAGATTCCTTATCTTCTTTCTTCTGTACCTTTGGTATTAATCTTTCTCTTCAATGTTTTCCACAGACCAACCCCTTGTGCTGCCATACCATGCAACTGTTATTTATGTAAGTTTCTGACACTTCATAAGGAACTTCACATTCGTGCCTTACAGGTAGAACTTACTAAAGAAATTTGTATTTTTTTAGAGAAACAACAGAAACAATCACTTCAGAGATCCCTTGGAATTATGAATATAAAAATGGAGAGATTAGCCCTTGTTTTGTTTTGTTTTGTTTTAGTATTAAGACTTCAGTGAGTAGATCGATAAAGGCAGCCTCTTTTTTTCACTATACTGGTTAACTTCCTTCCTTCCTTCCTTGCTCCCTCCCTCCCTCCCTCCCTGCTTTCCTTCCTTTCCTTCTTTCCTCTCCTTCCTTTCCTTCCTTTCCTTCCTCCCTTCCTTCCTCTCCTTCCTCTCCTTCCTTCCCTTCCCAGAACTTCCTTTCTCAGAACTTCCCTTCCCGGAACTTCTGTTTCCCTTTCTTGACTTCTCTTAGAAAATTTCAAATGCCATTGGTTTCTCTAACTTCCCTGGAACTCATCTGCATCTCTGACACATGGCCTTCCAACAAGCTTTGTCGCTGTTCAGTTACATTCCCATCCTCTTGTGTTTTATCTGTATTTTGTCTTCCTACATAGGCTGTCTGTTGAACATGTGAATGTGCATCACATCTTCCTTGGATGACCTGCCTTTCCTCCCTAGGCTGTAGCTAGGTGTTGCCATAATTTTCAAAAGCCTGAATAAAGCATGTTCTAAAGTTATTCAGTTGGTCCACTGAACCAAAAATTTTTTGTGAGGTATTTGGAATTACACAATGTATGCAACTGTGAAATAGCTCTGGACTCCGGGCTTGAGCTAGATGGTGAGCAGCTCAAATACTTCAGTGCTACACAGGTATATAGTGAGGTTATGGGAGTTCAGGTGTTCCAATCATAGACACTTTTTTAATCTGGTTTTGTATTCAGACACCCAGTGTGCCAATTACATGTCTAAGAATATTTCCACAGCAGAATCTCTTGTCTGTGTGTAGCAGCTAGCACTTCCAGACACAAAAAATTGGTCCATGTGGCTGAATGTATCCAGGGGGATGTCCTATTTTGCCTGCTTCAGTCAGCATTTGCATGGGATTTTTGCCTTGTATTGGTTTGGGATATGCAGCAGTGTTTTATATGCTCATTTCTAGCTAGCTTTCTCTGTGCGTTAGCAATTCACAGAGTTAAACCTAGATCACTGATAGTTAACTTTTATGGTGACTAAAGAGAGTCACCAAAGATGCCAAAGATTCATTGTGCAGGAATAGCCCTCAAAGACTACAAAGTTAAGAGCTTGCTGAAAGAACTGAAAAGACCACACTGGGTAAAAAGAGTTGGCTGGAATATTAAAATTATTTAAGGAAAAAGAAAACAGAAGCTGAATTTTTGGTAAATGAGAGAATTTTTCTACAGAGAAAGTGGTTTGGACCAGCCTGAATAAAATATCATGTTCTTGATTTTAAGTAGCCAAGTCCTATTGTATCCAAGTTAGGGCTCATTAGAGCAATTCCTGAGTGAAGTCTGAATTGAGCCCACAGAATGAAAATATTTTGAATAGAAAGGCTGGTATAATAGTGTTGTAGGAAAAATACAAAGTATTATAGCTCCACAATTTAAATATTCAAATAGTAAACCACAATCATCTTTAGTTAGACAACTTTTGCTTTCTTCCTCCTTAATTTTCCATCTGGAGGCTGCAGTAAATGGTAGTAGTGAACAGCACTGAAAGCATTTAATGATATGTGTGATTTAATGCTCAAAATTTCTGAAACTGTATTTATAAACACCTTCTGTAAGTACTAAATGTATGTGTTTGATGATTCATTTTTCACACACACCTTATCATTTTTTTATCCATTTAAGATTTCATGGAAAAGGAATATCAGTATTTCATGCTGAAGTCCTAACTATGTCTTACTTTTATTTATAGAATTCACAGTGTTGCTTTGCTGCCTGGAGCAGTTTTCAAAAGAAACAATACCATACAGAAGTCCTGGGTTTATATGCATTTTTCCCCATCTTGCCACTGCTAGGTCCTACCTTATTTTTAAAGTGAAACATGAATTGACTAGCCTTGGAGCCAAATCCGGTACAGAAAAAGATATATAAACAGGACAAGTAACATGTCACCAGCCTTGGAAGGCCTATATTTATTGTACCACAGCATAAAAAATTTTATTCTCAGATTCTGAGAAGTATAAGAGGAGGATTATTCTTTGTTTCAAAATAAACAAACCTTTTTATTGTCTTTGAATCCAGTAATATCTCATTTATGCCTCTGCACTTTGGACTGTCTGCAAAAGGGGACAATTTTTTGTGCAATCTCAAATTCAAAGTGCCTCAGTAAGTCAATGACATCAGGTACAACAGCTTTCAGCAATTTCAAGTTCACGCTAAGCATTAAACCTTCTTATAAAATCCATTACCTCCAGGTCCTGGTAATGAACACATTCAAGTTCCTCACCTTGATCTTCAGGGGTCTCATTAGACTTGAAAGCAGATTGTGTCAGGGATTTAACTCTTGATTTGCAAGATTTACTGGAGAGGCAAAGACCCCCACCAACAACAGGGGAAAGAAAGGTACTAATGTTTTCTTAAAGGGAGACATTCTTAGATTGTGACATGGAGCATCTCTCTCTACAGACATGAAAGATATTCAGGAAGAAATGTAAACATAACTTTTACATATCAGTCTTTCTACTAATTGCTGTTTCTAATTATAGATGCAAAGCCAGAGTGAAGAGAAAGAAAGGTAAGCTGTAGACAGTTCCCTACAAAAAACTGCAAGAAAGGGAAATAAAGATGTATCTGTTTTTAACCTATATTTGGCTTTCTGTAATTTCCATAGGGTATTCAGATATTGCAGTAATTAATGGCATTAATTAGGCTAGATACCATTTCAAATAACTACAAGAATGTACTGGAGGCACAGATTATGGACTGCACACAGCTGTAAAATCTCAAGACAAACTGAAGGCAGCTACCAAAGCAAACAAAAGAAATCACCTTTTCAATCCAGTTGCTTTTCCAAAATAATTTGTGCTTTATAAGAAATTATTAACTACACATCCAGTGCAATATAACAAATAAAAAACCAACTTTTTCTCAACGACCAACTATAAAATTCATACCTTTGGCTTTTATCTTTACCTCCTGAAGCGGATTCTATACATAAATCTATTAATGCTCGTCATTTAGTTATTTTGAGATGTTTTTTGTACTCCTCAGATTTCTGGGCAATTAGATCAAGTAGAGAAATGCGGGCCAAGTATAGAGATAAATCATCTCTATTTTGTATGAAGTGCTGACACTTATTAATTTAATGTTCTCATGAAGTCATTCAGGGAAACAGTTTAAAAATAAAATAAAATTATTGGAAATAAAGACATAACATTATAATAAATTTATTTAAGTTATAGCTATGAATTGTACAATGAAATAATGTAATAAGACTGACTTTCTGGACATGTATAGCCTCAGAACATTCAGTGAAAAAACTATACCTATTGTTTCTTGTTGCTTTATAGTGTGATTTATTGTGATTTTAGGGGGGTTATTCTTTGTTACTTTAGTTTTGTGAAAGAAATTAGTAATTTCACTCTACTATACAATTTCTTCCTTCATGATCACAGTCAAAATTATAAAACAACTATTGGAAAGCATAGCTTGTCAACTGTAAGTGTACTTTTTCTTTTCATTTCACTGTGAAAAGTTAGTCTAAGTGAATAGAAACAAGGGTAGTAAACTACTGTTTAGTAGAAATATTAAAAAACTTTGTATGAAAAAAAAGATTAATCTGATGCACAAAATATTACCTTTAGGCTCAGAATGCTTTTGACTTTTTTCTGACAAAAACTGTGCCACTAAGTAAAACAAATAAGTATTTTTATTCACTGTTTTACAATAATACAAAGTGCATCAGAGTAGTGATGGGTGGTTGGAAAAAGGAAGCTCTAATAGATGCAAACCTTAATTCAATATAGTTTTCCTCTTAGATTTGTATATATCCATACACTTAGAAGACATTTAAAAAAAGTTCTTTCAATGTCTCATATGAGAGTATGAGTTCTCCTTCTATCAGATTTGCACAAAATAAATAGGAAAGGATGTTTGAAAGTCGTAACAAAAGAGGTAACTGTAAGGAATGAAGCCAGATTATTTTTTCTTAAGATTTTGAACTGCAAAATGTTGTTAGTAGACCCTTTGTTAGCTACCATAATGTTCCAGTAGCATAACAATGCTTACAGCTAATTTATCTATTTATTACTCTTTCTGGTTTCCATAGTCTTTGTTTGTGTGCTATCAAGTTTCTATTGACAGCTCTTATCTACTGAAGAAAATTTTTTGTCTTGTTTTGTTTTTTTCTTTGCTTTCATATGAACATTGCTTGCTTTATCTTCAGGGCAAAACATTGATCCAAGTGTGTGGCCCCTGTTTAATCATCATTTCATCATTTACCTGTGCTGGATCTACATTTCAAAAGCAATATGCTTCCAATCTTTTATTAATTTTTTTTTAACTAACCCTGAGTTTTATCAAGCTGTCTGAGGCTGAGGGAGCAATCTAGAAGCTTGCATTGAATGAAACTGTTACTTAAAATAACTCTTATTGGTCATATTACATAAGTAATGTTAAGGAAATAGAGCTTGGACTCCTCTTCTGTATAAACTTTCTGCATAAAGTATAGGTTTTAATTCACAGCTATTTTCATTATGCCATCTATGGCAAAATGTCATCTGTGCCATTTTGCCCCAAATTACCCAGTATTTGAATGCAGAAACTGGTCTACTAGTCCTCATTGCACTCTGGTGATTTTAGCAAAGCGGGCTGAAATACAAGAAAAGAAAGTTAACAACAGGGGAAAAAAAAGAATAATTCTGTAGAAACACAAAGTGAAATCTTCGTGGTGAATCTCCACATGCAGTCTGACATCTGAGTTCAGGAACAAAATTCACTGCTGGGCTTAGGCTGCTCTGTCTGGGGCTCAGCCTTTGGAGGCACACAGAGGGTCACAGTAGCCTAGGGATAGCCTTGCATTGCCCATGACAGATTTTAACCACGACCCTGAATCTTTTTGTACTGGACATGCACTGTGCTGATTTTTTTATTTGCCACAATACCTGATGTTACATTCAGATATGAGGGCTGCCAAGCTTCCCTGTGATCAGGTATCTTCCTCTGAGGCTCACAGCCATCTAGAACTCTTTCAAACATTGAAAACAGATTAAAAAAAAAAAGAAAAAGGCTAGCCTGAAGCATGATAACATGGCAGTAACTACCAGGAACAGTTGCATTCAATTCCTAAGGATTCCTGTTCAGTGCATCATTTGAATGAATTTTTTGGGGGGAAACTTTTTAAAATCCATAAAAAAAATTACCTTGGCTTCTATGTTTTCACATTATATTTCAAATGCAAGTATTTATCTGAAATCAGTCTTGGTTTTTTTAGCTTGTCTGCTTTGACTTCTCTTTTTGTTACTGAGGGAGGGTGTGAGTCTGAGTGTGGAAACCACTGGCTGGGGTTCTTGTCATACAAGAAAAGTGAATGCTGAAATTTGACAATGTATCTGCATTTCCAAAATTAACCACTCTCCTGCAGTAATTTAGGATTATCAGCCTGAGGTGTTTCTGTCTTCTCTACATGAGGAAGTTTATCATGAGCAAGTTTTGTAGGGGAGTGGAGGAACACCTTATATCCTCTTCTCCATTACACGGACATTAACTGGGACTTTAATTTTAAAGGAAAGTGAGTGACTGCTTCAAACACCTCAGCCCTCTATTTAACTTACACATAGGGCAACAGACGAAAAAGTGGACACTGTTATTTGTTTTCACTTTGGAAACAAGAGGAATATGTTCCAAAGTAGAAAAATCAATCAAATCTGAGTATCAAAAGCCTTTAAATGCATTTAAAACTGAACAGTCTTCCTGCTAGCTAGCACTATCCACAGCCAGTATATGCAAACATAAGAACAATGGGCAGAGTTTTTTATTGTAGGTGCAGGAAAGAGCATTAAGAGGCAAAAGCAAACAAATCAAAGTCAGAGATGGTTACCTGGAAGGGGAAAGAAACGGGTCCTCTCAAAATACATGTTCATCAGTCACCTATTTATTTATTTTTTAAGAGAAATACATCAAGGTGGAAGGATATTTATTATTTGAAGGAGGTATTCTTCTGAGCCTGTTGTCCTTGATAGCAACCATTGCTCGGGATGGAAATAAGTAACTAAACAAAAACCTCCAACTGATTAGGAAGGATTGGAGAAAGCAGCCAGGAAGGGCACTTTGATAACTCAAAGGCTTTGCAATAGTATTCCTTCATCTGCTGTGCTCCAACACTTATTTTTATTTTCATTTTATTACTCTCTTTTCTGCCCATGGAAGGTTATATTTTTCTATAATTGCCACAAGCATATCTTTCTTTGGCAGCACATATAGTGATTAATCACATTTTGTTTATTGCAGAAGTGGGTGGCTTCTGCATATCCTCTTTTTATATATGGCCTTTAATTTTCTATATTACAGGCAGTACTAAGTAGTTTCCTTGTAGTAAAAAGATAAGAATTAACTACATATGTTACCGAGCTGGAGCTTTCAGGCTGCCTGTGATCTTTTTGAGGCTGCAGTACCTCTCCTTTACATGGAAAAAGAATGTTTTTGGAAAAAGATGGAAGAAATACCATCTCCTTATGAAAGAAAATTGTCTTTATAGTGTGCAAGATAGAAATAAATTCTTGCTTTTCTGACCTAAAACTTGATACTATAGTAACTTAAACACTGGAAGAGTCATCTTGCTCATTAAAGCTGGAACCATCAGTTAAAATGGTAATACAGAAATTGCAGTCCTCCAGGGAGTACAGAAAGAGAGAAGGAAACTGCCAGACTGCTGGGATTTAGGACAGATTTGGCTATGAATTCTCTGGTATGACTGTAAGCCACACTGTTCTATTTAAAACAGGAAAGAAATATTCAAGATTACTGAAGTTAGGCTTTGAAAAGCATAAATACTGAGTCATTGCTCTGTGTATATAAGAAACCACAAAATTCAGTGTGACCTATGTGGTTTCATGCATGTCAAGTTTGCCAAGAATATGCTTAGAAAACCGTTGCATAAACCCTGAGGTTTAGACAATTTCTCCACAGTACCTGGAGCTGTAGTTGGTTAAGGCTTGTCCATGTAAGATACTTCTTTTCCTTCTCTACCATCAGCTCCTAAAAAGCTTTGTGCATGTCCTAGATAAATGAACTGTGGTGAAGGATATTGCAAGAGCAGTCAAATATCCCACTGACCACAAAGAAAAGGAACGCTTCTTATATTACTTATTTTTCTTACAGATCAGATAAAAAAAATTATTTGAAAGTGCAGATAACACAGCAGTGATTAACATGAAAACTGAACTACAAGAACACTTAGTAAGACTGTACTTACACATATGAGAATATTGCTCAGCTTCCTTTGTTCCTTAGTTAGTTTTAAAATATCTAATGAGCTCTGGTGAGTTGTTACAGGTGTATCTCCATTGCACCTATTGCTAAAGACGACTGCCAGA
This sequence comes from Diglossa brunneiventris, assembly GCA_019023105.1. NCBI lineage: Eukaryota > Metazoa > Chordata > Aves > Passeriformes > Thraupidae > Diglossa > Diglossa brunneiventris. The sequence continues at coordinate 2,440,698 of CM032382.1, forward strand.
GTAACCTGCAGCAACCTGTGGCTGACCAGGTCCTCCTGCAGATGTCCACAGAGATCTTTCTGTATTCTCAATTCCAGATTCCCTATACTCATTTTACATGGTCAGATGATGAAACAATCCCCAGAAATGGGGTTATTACATTCCTTCCATTCCCCACCCCCTACAACTGACATCATGTGATAATTCTTTCAAGCAACTTTTCAGTGGATTTTCTAGACTCTGAGGCACTATCAAAAAAAACAAAAAAACCCCAAAAATCCAAAAAAAAAACCAACCAAAAAAAAAACCAAAAACCAAGCCAAAAAGCAAAACAAAAAGCAAAAACCCAACCAAGCAACCAAGCAACCAAACAAAAAACCTAAAAAACCCCAAAACCAAACAATACCAAACCAAAAAAATACAGCTTGAAGACACACAGGTAAAACCTTATATTGTGAGAGATATGAAATACAGCATCCTCTCAAAGATGAATACAGTGCTACTTTTTATGGCACTGTGTAAGAACTGAAGATGATATACAGTTGGTGAATTTAGGTACATTGTGTTTGAACTATGTATGCTCTTTATGTCTCTGTGCATACACAAACATTTTAAGAAGAATTGTCTGGGAGATTCTGACACCATGCTTTTTCCCATATGAGTCAGTAGCAAGCAGAAACAAATTCAAGTTAATATTCCTTTAAGGAAGAACAGAATTTGTAAGATTTGTCCTCATTTAAATGCTATTTAAATATAAAGATCAATATCCTAGCTATGAGACTGTGCCATCTGAGGATTTGGTCCAAAGACTACAATCATGTAATTAGCAATACTCGAGGCTACATCTTAAATAAGACCATCTGGAAACTGAAGCTGTTTAAGAGTAAGGATATCAACTTTTCAGTGCAGTTTTATGTTAATTGTAATCAATCAGTGTGTGCTGCACTAGAAGCTTGTTATTTTCTAGTTGGAAGTTGTTTTTAACCTATAAAACTCTACTGCTAAGTTGCCTGCTGCTGGTTAATATTTCTAGAATTAACCTGACGGTCTCATTCCTAAGAGATTTGGTACTTAGTTACCTCAGAGAGGTGTACAAAGCCTATCCTAATTTTACAAGTGTATGAAAAAGAGGCAAAATTAAAGACTAAGGGTGAACAGATGTTGTGATCACTTTTATCATGAGGTCAAGTAAATGTCAGGTTTTTTTACCTGGGTTTTATTTCTGATACCATGTTAGATAATCCTCACAAAGGCACCGAAAATAGATGGTCCCTTCACAGAAATTGAGACAAACACGTAAATTATTTCCAAGTAAATGTTTTTCCTTGAAAGCTAGGAAGACAATAAAAACCAATGCAGATGCAATTTCTAGCTCTTTAACTCTGGATTCCCAAGTTACCTGATGAAAGTTTCAGAGAAAGCTCAATAACTGCATAGAAGTCTCCCTTCCTTACTTGGGGAAACTGCAAAACTGAACCACTCACTCCATAGATTAACTGGAGGACTAAAAGTAGTTTTTTATGTAAAGGAATAGAGTAGATCTGATTCTTATATCACTTACATGCAGATAAATAAGGAGTAATTTCTCTGAAGCCAAGGGAGTAGTGCCAATTTAGAAAACATATGAAGAATTGTCAGAGCAATGCCTGGTGTAATGCTGTAAATACTATGCAGATCTATTTGCACACATAAAGTATTTCTCTGCAGGGTCCAATGCTGAGTTTTTGACCTGCCCTGCATAAGTACTCTGTCTATTTAAATAAGGGATAAATAGACACACAACTCCATATTTGTCATTGCACTCAGTATAGATGACAAAGGTGACAAAGTAAGTGCATTAGGAAACAATGCCTTACACTAAATTCCCTTTTATTTTTATTCATAAGCTGAATCACCATAAAACTTCAGGGCCATACTGTCCCTGAGATTTGGGAACTGAGATGGGAAATTAATATTTCATTTTAGATGGCTTAGAGTTTTTCAATGAGGTGTAATAATGAATAGGAAATGTAGCTGACTGATATATACAGTTGTTTGCCCTTCTGAAACACAATTGAACTGTGCAATGCCTGAGCACTGTCAGGGCAGTGGAGCTGTTATTAATGGGGGTATGCATTCTACTGGGAGGCAGTTCAAATTACACTGTGCAGAGCTCCAAAGCTGTCCCTGCTGCCCTGAAGTGAATCTACACTCATTGCTTTAAAAGGGTCTAAATTAAGTTGCATTGAAGGCAGGGATTTCAATGCCTGCTCCTCTGCATTGTAGAGAGTTCCATTGCATATAAAAAGTATGACAGTATGGTGCATAAAATGATATCAAGGTTCTATTTTCTCTTTTGTTCACTACCCCTGAGGTAGTGTTTGCATAATAATGATCTGTGACTCTGCATAATAATGTTTTTCCAATAAGGTTTTGAAGTGGGCGCTTATTACAGTAAGGGATCTATTGCATGGTGGCTGCAATAGAACCCATTCGTGCTGCAGTGATGATGTTCTACATCAAAGGGCAGTTTAGTTTCAGATATGTATATGCACCTTTGTTTCATAAACCAGGACTGAACTGAATTCCCTTTTTTTAAAATTTATGTTTTGTTTGTTTGTTTGCTTGTTTTGTTGGAGATTTTTGTTTATTTACACAGTGAATGGAGGGAAAGGTGTGCAAAACTTTCTTTTATGTCCTCAGGATACAATTCACAATATTTCAGCTCAGTAAAGGTTAGCATTACACAAGTGATAAATTTGTATGAAAGTGAGGCTCTGAGAAGATAATATTCTGATCTTTATGTGACAGACTAGACTGCAAGGCCTTTTATAAGACTGCTGTCCCTATAAGCTCAGGCACTTCCAGCTCCTTTGTGCTGTGTGTAAGGCATGGAATGATTATTGTATTAACATAAATACTGATCTTTTCAGTCTGTCTTCTATATCTGTTGCTGAGCATTTGTTACAGGCATCCTTCTATGATGACCCACTGAGGATGTGAGTTCCTGACTTCAGCTAGAGAGTCCTGGTTTTTCATTTCGGTCAGTACTGTCTTGTCCCAAGATTAAACTTTGTGTGATTTCCCTAGAGGATGTCTATTTAAACAGCTTGCCTGCCTATCTTTCACTGTTGTTCTTCGTATTTGAAGACCCTCATCTGTTCCATTAAGGCACTGCTTCATTTTTGTTCAGTCTTGTGAATGAAGCAGTGAATGAAGTAGTAAAAACATACTCTCTGAATTCAGCCTGGATTAAACCCCTGAAATAACAGAATAGCTTTTGGGGTTTTTGGTGTGTGTCTATGTATGTATGTTTGGGTGTATTTTTTGCAGTAGGATGACTCTTGGGGAGAGATGACTCAACTAAAGAAGTGGTCTACAACTTCTTCAAAGAGTGACAGTGGCTGGAGAGGTTTCAATTCCTCTCTCTGGTGACCAGTGGTAGGTAGCAGTGTCAGGGGAAATTCGGAATGCATATTAGGAAGAGGTTCCTTACTGGGAGGGTGGTTGGGCTCTGGAAGAGGCTCCCCACAGCACTAAGCCTGTCAGAGTTCAAACAGCATTTGGTCAATGCTTCTGGCCATATTTATGCTCCTGGTTTACTTTTAGGTAGTTCTGTAAGAGGCAGGGAGATTATCTTTACCTGTCTCTTTCAACTTGAGAAATTCTGTGGTAATGTGATTCTATGTAAAAACTCTCTGAAAAAACTCTCTGGTAAAAAACCCTCTGAAATTGCATAATGATGCTTTTCCTATGTCACCTTATTTTGACTTCTCATTAGAGAAAAGGAATAAAGAGTACAAGAAGACACAATCACCACAGTAATTGTTATATTCAATTATGGCATAAATATATATATACAATGGTATATAATGGCATGTATTTTACCTAAGATCTGATATTTAATGGATATTATGTATAGTTACTAATTAATGCTAATCTACTAATATAACTGTAATATTTATACTTATGTAATCCAATGGTTAATTGTCATCCAAGTTATTGCAACAGGGAAATGGGAAACAAATTAGGAGTACTGAAAATATACTACAAAAACTGTGCTTAAAAAGGTGTCATGCAGATTGCAGTTTCTGAAATACTAGATATACCCAAACTCATATTGCTGACACTTCTGATCATGTGCATAAAGATACTATGGTCCTGTTTTCAACTTTATCACTGCTGCGCAGGAATCTGTATTAAGTGGTTAGCATAGATTTATCAAAAAACCAGCTCCATTTCTGTGATCACAGGCCCGTTACCTGCTTTTAATGTGCAGAGATAAAAACTATGATTTTGGTAGTTCGACTTTATTTTAGCAGTGTGTTGACATCCCAATATGAACATTTGCTTCCCTTTCTTCTAAATGACACTATTGATTAACCACCTGTGTGTGCTTTCTGTAGAAAATTACAATGACTAAAGCTGTAAATAACTGCTGTAAAATGCAAAAACGGTAATTTTGTTACTAAAGCCATTTGGGTTATCTCTTAATTCACTCCTACCCCTGTTTCCTGAGGTTGAAAATTCTGCTGTTATTAAGATAAATTAAACTTCATTTCAGAGCATTCAGATTCAGCAAGCCTAATCAATGCTTTTGTGTGATAAAAGAACTTTAGACATCCTGTGTACACTTGTCTCTTGCCCATTAAGCCTGTATTAATGGAGGAGACTTTTAAAAGTTACTGGCATATAACATCAGATGAGATGGCAAAGTCAGCCAAACTGGACAATAATTCATTTTAATAATCGATGGCACCTCTCAAATAAAGTGACAATGCACTGCAATAGAGTAATTTTTTAAAATACAAACAACAGAGAGAATGTGGAGATGTTCTGAGATAAGCTCAATAGGGAAATTTCACATTCTAGCATGACAATAACTGCTTGCTTAAGAATGGAGAACTTCAGAGGTAAATTAATGAAATTGCACAGAGCACAAAAACTTTGTAAACAAGAACATCTCTGAGTCATTTTGAAACTTACTACGACTGAATTTCTACATGCAAAATATCCCAATTCCTCAATGACTTCAGCTTAAAATTCCAATCAGAAACTTTCAGGGACTTCTGAGTAGCAAATATTTTCATGTGCTCAATTAGATAGTCATATGAGATATGCAAGCCAATGTTGTAAATACACATATACTGTGCTAAGACAGTATTTCTCCCTGACTTCTTATTGTTTCATTGTTTGTTGTTTATAGGTAATGCATGGGGGAATTGGTAACTGTCGGCGTGCCAAACGAATTTGCCCAGCTAGTGCCACAGCACGCTCGCAGCTGCTTCTGGCAGCTGTGTAGCTGTCCGGCGCAAGCCGCGCTTCCAGCTGCCTTGGCTGAGCCCTTCCCGGCTAATGGGGAAGGCTGCCTGAGCCTATGCCCGAAGAATCGTGCAACGCTTGGCTCCGAAGAATCGACTCGCAGGAAGGATGGCAAGGAGGCAAGGCAGGTCTCAGCAGCGGGCGTTTTATTAAAGGGTGGAGCGGTACAGGTTCAGAGGGAAGCTGCGGGGATCTGCCCCGAGGGCGGGGACTGGGACCACTTATAAAAGGTGGCTACGGGGAGGTACACCCCGCCCCTCAGCCAATAACATAACAACTTGACATGACAAACAAAACAAATACTAATCTAAGGTAGAGCAGGGGAGGGATTACACATTTCTGTCCAATCTCCCTCTGCCCAGGGTGGAAAATTCCAGCACTTGGGAAGGGGACAGAGGGTGACTGGCAGGTAGGTTGGCACAGCAACTAAGGAGGGGACTGAGGAGTGACATAATATTAGCAACAAAAACGTGGGAGTAACTATCAACCAAATGACAGACAGGGGCAGACTGGAGAAGAACTGGGCGGGGGGGGGAACTTGGGGCCAGTGCCATTTTAAGTACATTGAACTGAACAAACCTAGATTAATACTAGAACACACAGAACACCCAACAGTGAACCAGAAAGTGGACCCAACAGCACGCGCCACAACAGGTAACCTTACTATTTATACATGACAACTTCCGCCTTTGGGCACTACAGAATGCTAGTTTATTGCTGCCAGTGCTCTTCATATATTCTTTCCTTCCTTCTTTTCCCCTTCTGGCTGCTTCATTTTGAATCTGGACATCAGCATTCCATGACAAAATTATTCTGCTGTGAAGACTGCAACTTGGAGCTGATTTCTACCATTTAAAAAGCATCACTTTCTATGGATAAATAGTATGTATATTTACTTTCACGGTCTTCAGTCACCTTGTGTTTCACTACAAACCACTTCTTTCACAAAAGAAAAGAAAAAATTAGGAAGATACTTAGTATCTTACTATCTGGAGTGTAAAAGTATGTGGGATATGAAAAATAAAGCCAAGCTCTTTGCTAATCATGAGTAAAAAGAACATTTAATGCATAACAGAGAATGATAATGCCTCTTCAAAACAAGGGGTTTATAGCCAATCAAACAAAATGAAAGAAAATCCTACTGATTGATAACCACAAGCCTCATGTAAAAAGACATTTTGGTAAGTAATTTTCTCCTTTATTAGTGGAAGAGAATTCTTTTTGTGATATCGGAAAAAGACAGGAAGAAGAAAAAGAGAGAAAAAGAGATGAAAGACTAATAAAAATCAAACCTCATATTTTTAGATATTAATTATGTAATTTATTTAGAGGAATAACACTATGTGGGGTTTAGCTTTGTTTTATTTCAATCATACTTGTTTAATGATAGAAAAAAATGATAAGGGCTGACCACCATATTGTCCATGTGCTTTCTGGAGAACACAACAAAGTACAGAGGAACAGTAAAATATCTTCATTCTGGAGCAAGGCTCCTTCGCCGTTCTTCTCTTCCACCCACAGATGCAGGAGAAGATGCAGAGTACAGCCTGTTTCAAAGGAACTTTTATTTGATGCATTCTCTAAGTACCTTGAAGCTTGTTGAGACCTTCATACGTATGGACATAACTTTGGGGCTTCCCTAAGCTTAGGGGATCAAGGCTGCCCTGAATTTATAGAAAATACATTAAAATTCATTTCTCTCCCTGGCAAACCTCTTGCCTTTGGGGACCACCCCAGAAACATCTGAATAAGAGCCATGCTTCATATCAGCATGAAGTAGAGGCAGAGGAATCTTAAGTTTGTCTGCAGTGTGCCCAGCTGATAATAGGATTGGAGAAAAGGTAAATGAGCAGGTCAGAGAGAGGGAAGGGGGAAAAGACAGTAATAGACCAACACAAGGTGTCTTTCAGTTGGACATTTTGTATTCATGGCTCTAGAAACAAAATTAGCAGTGCTTCATTATAGTGACTGCAGTCTTGTAAATAGCCTAAAACACATTTTTGAAATGTTTTTAGCCAAAATTATTCTCCTTTTGTAAAGTAGTACAATGACTAGTAATTTTCTAGGGAACACAACACTTTGGTACTGTTGTAGGTGTTGTTGACTTCAGCATCCTATTATACATAATTTAATGAAGAACATTTACAAAATCTGCATTGAATCTTGTGGCAGGAGAATACCTCACAAGGGTGTTAAGATGGTTATTTAAGGTGTTTCTCCCCTTGGTAAGAAGCTTAATGGACAAGATAATACTTCTGCTATCGGTAATGTCATCCTGCAGTTTACAAATTAAATGCATGTAGCTCACCATAATTTCTTTCATGAAATTATATTTTCTTTAAGCTGGGTTATAGGAAGCATGAGCACAAAACAGAGAAATCTAATAGTTCAGAAAGAGTAAATAAGAAAGAAAGAAAGAACGAAAGTAATTTCAATAATATGCCTTGCATGCTGGGTTGCGTTTTAAAAAATACAAGTGCAAGTTTTCTTCCCCTGTAGTTAATCCACTTATGTGAATGTCCTATGCAGTACCCTTTCAAGTAATATGCCTTATTATTTGTTACATCAACTTCTCTTCTAGAGGACAATGCTATAGAGTTGACAGCAAGGGGGCTTGTGGAGAAAACAGAGAGATCAACGTCAAAAGATTTCATGCAGGAAACAGTAGGATTAGAGTTATTTTTCACAAACTATACTTTGTGAAAGTCCATATATATCCAATACCTAGCTAAAGAGAGTGAAAATTTGTGTTCTTTATATCCTGTTTACCAGATGTTGTCTGATATAATATACAGTTTCTATAGCAATTGTAGGTAAACAAGGTACATATTATATAATACTAAAGAAATTCAAAGGACAAACTCCAGGATATTTGGGGGAAAAATTATGCACAAAGCACCTTAAATAAATGTAGATGTTAGCATCCTGCACTTGCATATATATGAGACTGTTTTTGAAACCTTTCAAAGCGTGCACAGTTCAACACTGAATTTTGGCAAAATACAAAATATGTCAAAAGTACTTAATAATACAAAATATGTCAAAAAGTATTTTATAACCTAATATGCTTGTATTTGTGAAAATTTGCCCTGAGTTCATCTGAGATTGAACTCGAAGACGCATTTTGTTTCCACTTACTTGTTCAGAAAAGCTTAAGATAAACAGATGAAAAGAGCATTCATATGGCATAACAGAGCATCCTAGGCAGCACCCAAAGAGGATTCTGTCTTTGGTTTCAGCTATATGCCTGCAGTCCAATTACAGCCCGAGTAACAGTGTCTGCAAAGGAGCTTGAAATATTTGAGTCTGTGAGATAACTAAGATGGTGTGGCTTCAAAAAAGATGTGCTAAGTACCTGCCAGTGATATAATGACATAACGTGCATTGACATAGTCACTGAGACACTGCCCAAAGATTCCTGCACTGTGGAAATAGCAGGATTTGTAACATAGAAGTGATACTTTTATATTGCAGTTGTTGTTTGAATATTAGCTCACATACACTACACATACACTCTGAGTTAGTACAACAAAAGTTACATGGGAAAGTTTCAGCTGAGGTTGAAACCTTGGAAAGTGGTTATAATGAAAAAATAAGATTTTGGCAGAGGTGTCTTGAAGACACATAGCTGAGCTTCAGAAGACACAGTATGTTTAAATAATTTTCTTCCTTTATGTGTGGTTACAAGGCAAATATTCTTGTCTACTTTTGCAGCAGAAAGATTCCTGCTGTGGTTTTGTTTCTTTCTTCTCTTTTTATTTTTTCTTTGACTATAGAGAATTAAAATATCTCCAAGGTGAAACTGAAGTAAAAAATTACAATTTTAAAAGCAATATATTTATTATATGAATGTGAGGTACTTTAATTCATTTAAAATTTCTGATTGCCTCTATCCTTTCAGTAGATAAGAACAGAGTAGATAACACTAAATGTGATCCATTTAGGAGTAAAATTGCCTGCTGCAGTATTTAGACAATGCAAAACTTCATTAGCACAAATAATGTTACTTGACATACGTGATGGATTTTAAAAGGACTTCAGTACCAAACCCTACTTCTGCATACTGACTAAGGAAGTTAGGTCAGCGGAATATTGTACATGGAGATGACAGATTAATTGCTTGTTAACAAGTCAAAAAAAGATTTAGCCATTAGCCCCATGCTCAGTGTTTCACATAAGGTGTTTTGAAAGCTAAAGTCTGAGCCATGAAAAGCACTGTGTGCCATAGATATCTTCTCCCAGAAACAGATGGTGTAATCCTATCTGAGTTTTCAATTAAGTATAAATGCGTGTCAGGATGAGAAACTGTCTGTTTCTGGATATACATCTACAAAAGACCGATGTTGCTGTCCCAGTTGTCTCCAAAGCAGAGGGAGGAATATTTATCTGATTAAGCTATGGTATATGTTTCATACCCCTATAGAAGGATGGTGAATTAGGTGGGCTCTGAGAAAGTGAAGCAGACTCCTTGTGACTCCGTAGTGAAGGGTAGGATTTCAAAAACTGAAATATATTACAACAGAGTATTTGGGTTCAAGGGGAGAATGGCTCTGCAGAGAGACTTGGAACAGTTGGATGGATGGGCAGAGTCAAGTAGGATGAAGTTCAATAAGTCCACGTCCTGCATTTTGGCCAAAATAACCCCCTGCAGCATTATGGGCTGGGTATGGTGTGGCTGGACAGTGCCCAGGCAGAAGGGGACCTGGGAGTACAGGTCAACAGCCGACTGAACGTGAGCCAGCAGTGTGCCTTGGTGGGGCCAGCACTGTGCCCTGGTGGCCTAGAAGGCCAATGGAATCCTGGCCTGTATCAGGAATAGGGTGGCCAGCAGGAGCAGGGAGGTCATTCTTCCCCTGTACTTGGCACTGTACCTTGAGTACTGTGTCCAGTTCTGGGCCCCTCAGTTTAGGAAGGATGTTGAGACACTCGAGCACATCCAGAGGAGGGCAACAAGGCTGGTGAGGGGCTTGGAACACAAGCTCCATGAGGAACGGCTGAGGGAGCTGGGGGTGTTTAGCCTGGAGAAAAGGAGACTCAGAGGTGACCTTATCACTCTTCACAACTTCCTGAAAGGTGGTTGTAGTCAGGTGGGGGTTGGTCTCTTTATCCAGGCAGCAACTGACAGAACAAGAAGACAAAGTCTCAAGCTATGCCAAGGAAAATATAGGTTGGATATTAGGAAAAAGTTTTTTATGGAAAGAGTGATAAAATACTGGAATTCTCTGCCTGGAGAGGTGGTGGAGTCACCATCCATGGATGTGTTTAAAAAAAGATTAGATATGGCACTTGGTGCCATGGTCTAGTTGAGGTGTTAGGGCATGGGTTGGACTTGATGATCTTTAAGGTCTCTTCCAGCCTAGTAATTCTGTGAATAAATACCCCAGTACACAAATGAACCCCAAAGTATCTTCTCATGCACAGGTGGGCAGTTTTGTGCAAATATTGATAACATCATGCATGAATGCCCAGTATTTTGATCCAAACATTGGTTCAGAGAATGCAAATGACAGCATGTACAAGGGAATTTTGAGACACTGAAAATTTGGCCCTTAGCATAATTATGTCAGGGCCTATTATTCATTCCCCAGAGCAGAATTTGTGTAAGATTTTTTTATAAAAGAAATAAAAATTCTTCATGTGAAGTTTAGTGCTAACATTAGACACCAAAAGAACATCTGATGCAGGGCTAGACTTTTTTTTTGCTCTCATTTAGGTGTTTCATTAGGAAAAGCTGTGCTCTCTTCGGATCCTTGTTTATTTTTGTTTAGGTTTGGTTTTATTTTGTTTTGTTGGCTTTCTTGTGGTGTGTTCAGTATTCAAGTTCTATGTAAGTTTCCCAGTTGGTTTATCCCATTTCCCCCCCTGGTTATGTGAAAAATGGTTCTGCCCCCGTTCTCCCTTTCCCGCCTTAGACCTGTCAGTCTGCTGTCCCCACCTCCCTCATGTATCTAATTTTATGTCAGTCAGTTATTCCTTCTCCTGTCCCTATCCTTCCATCCAATCCCCCCTCGAGTTTGTTTAATCAGCCATTTGTATTTCCGCTCCCAACCTCCTGCCAATCCCCCCGTACCCATGCCCTCTTTCTAGAGGATTCTTTAGGGTACGGATGGTGATTGGGTCAGGAGTGGGAACCCCTCCCTGCTTTCATTTCCATTGGTTTTGATGTTATGTCTATCTTTTTCTCCCCGCAAGTTGATTTGTTCTCGACTGCCCATCCCCTTCCCTTTATAACACTATTACACCCTTTGTTCCTCGCAGTCGGTCCCGGACTGTGAGGGGTAAGTAAATTCGTCTGTTGGCCCGGATCGTCTGTCGCCCCTTTATCTCCCGCTGGCGTCGTCTGGCAGCTTTCCTCACCTTTTCGGGGTGCAGCTATTCCCACCTTTCAGACGTGGGTAGGCACCCTAGGCAGCCTGCCTGGTGAGCCCGTCTGCACACCGGGAGCTGCCGCTCGAACCGACGGCTTGCTGCCCCTGCGCTGCTGGTGTGCTGCTGGTAGCCGGGATTTTTGGGAGAGCACTCCAGCAGGCTTGGTTTTGTTTTATTTTGTTTTGTTTAGTTTGGTTTTGGTTTGGTTTGTTTTGCCCCTGAAAGAATGAATTAACAACTTAAGAGACAGGAGATCCATAATCTCTTTGTGTGCATGTGTCAGTCTTTATATCTGTTATATGTGTACATGATACATAAAATCCTATTTAGAACAGAAAAGATGGAGAGCTTGCCAATGTATATTGTTTATTTGTGATTTATTTGAATGCAAAAATCAGGATGCTTCTGTTTTATTCTTTGTACCCACTAACTTCTAAAGATTTAAACTGATCTAATAGGATGGAAGACAGTAGCAGACCTTGACAATCAGACCAGAGGCAGCTTTCCTGTTGTGGGAATCTTTTGCTAAACATTCACTACTTTAGACTACTAGGACAGTGTAAGTGCAAGTAATACAGAATAGAACTGATATGGGTAATCTAGGTTTGGATAACCAGTTGAAATACTGAAGTACCAAACCAATACTTTCTCAGAAAACTCCAAAGGGAATGGAGTTATCTGTTACTAAGTTGGTCTTGATTAGCTTTTCTTGATCGTCACTGCTTAGTGTACCCGTACATACTATGTGAGCAAGATATTTTTGAAAATTATTACACAGGAATGAAAGACAAAATAGTTTGGAGTACTTTTAAGAATGGTGAGAAGTTTCTTGAAGAAATACTTCAGTGATTTTTAAATACTTATTTATAATGAGAAAAAAGCTATTCTTGACTTGGTACTCTTGGTATCTTCTTGGTATCTTCTTATTCTTGACTAGTTTAACTTGGTTAACTAGTGAGTATGAGTAACTCACTGTCAGCTATGACTGAAAAAAAAGTAGCATCAAAATAGAAGTTTCATAAAAAATTTGTTCATTTCTAGGCTGATCTTCACCTGCTATGTCTGACTTATTCCAGTAGTACAAACTAAAACCAGAAATAACAGCTCTTTTTGTCTAAATGGCATCTGAGACTGGTTTTGTTGGTTTTACCACTACTGGAAAGAGGAAATTATTTGAGATAAACAAGGGTGATTAAGAGGTCCGTCTCTTTAGGGTGTTATCACTGTAACACATCTGAAGCAGAACTTAAAGCATTCCTTCCCCTTGGAAACGAGTTAAACAGGAGATCAGTAGAATGTAAGGAAAAGTGTCTTAGAAACATCATCTCTTCATTCCTCTGAGATCTGAACTGAACATTTGCATTAAATATTGAACAAGCTGAGCCTGATCTTCTGCTCACTGTAAGAAAAAAATCTCTTGTTAAAATCATCTACAATCTGTCTATAAAATACCATCTGCAGAACATGATGCCCTTGGACACTCAAACTCCCTTCAGACTGAAGGTTCTACTATTTTTTTCCCTGTTTCATTCACTCAAAGAGCCAATCATTTAGATAAGTAACATTGTCTGATTGTGCCAGGATCCTTGAGAAGGAGAGCAGGAAACAGGTCTGCTGAGGGTTAGGGAAAGGCAATCAGTACACTAGGTGTGCATGGCTAGAAGGCAGAAAAATTCAGGCTTCTCATCAATTTTACCAGCACTGCCATTGTTGTGAGCCAGGCATATCATCCCATTAATATGCTTTTAGAAGGATGTTATTTTTATATCCCTGTATAGCAGTTTTGGGTGGCGTGAATGAGCAGGCCTGATGATGTTAATACCAGAATATTTTGTGAGCTGATGATATTCCAGACACCCTGTGACTTTCCCTGTGGATCTGGCAGTCTCTTTGCCTGCCTTAGAGGGAAATGTTTCTCTTGTTTGACTAGAAGTGCTGCTGAGTTACTTATATAGGCAGTTACCTGGCGATTTTTTACCCCCTTTTCAGGAAACCTGTTAATACCCAAGGCCTCTGAGGTACTTCTTATCTCTACCAGTAATGAGCTATTTGTAAAGAATTGATCCTGTTGCTCAGTGACAAAATCCTTGCTAACTCTCTTGTTTTTGTAGGATTGTTTTGTACAGTGTACAAGTACTTCTGAATCAGTAACATCTTAGAGCACTTAAACATTCAATTTTTTTTTTAATGTGCAGGTTTCCCATTAGAAAGCTTGCATAATTATTTATAAAATCATTGTAGGCATTAAAAGCTAAAAATAGTGAAAAGAATTCATATTCAAAAGAAGGAAGAATTCTAAGATTTTCTAAGAATTTTCAGATTGTTTGTATAAATGTAGCTGTTGTAAACTTTAAATTCTTTCTCCTTAGCTATTGTAAGTGATTGGTGAATTTTTGAGTGCTCTTAGTTTCTCAGTGTTGTACTAAACTGGAGAAAGTATTTCCCTGATGCAGGAAAATCAATGAAGATTTTCAGTGTTGTGAGTCCTGCTTGGTGTAAATTTTGTTCCTAAACCCAGAATGCATGTGCTGAGAAATCATAGCTACCTAAAATTTATTCTAAATTAAAGTGTATGAAACTGAACTGCCTCATAGTTGAACAAGCTCTTCCCCTGAGCTGTTATGTTCAGGCACATCTGCAGATCTGAGCCCCTGAGCACTGACAGGCAATTGGGTGGCCATAGTCCAGTCACGAGGAGGTTGTGACTGTAATTGTCCAGTCACAATTACTGCAATTGCTAATCCTTTATTTTAATGATATAGTTATTATTTATACTAAAAACATGACATAACAGCAAGAGTCTGCATTACAGAAGAATCCATCAGGCACATTTAAGTTGACTGTCATATGGAAAATTGTACAAATTTAATAAAGTCCTCTATTTTTTCCAGTACTTCATTGGTATTGCAATTTCCTCTGCTTTCATTAATAAAGCAAAATTACTTTAAGAGACTGATAGATAATAAATGACTTGAATTTTTTTTGTGTACCTTGCCTTTTGTTGTACCTTCCCATATGTTGATGGGAAAACAGTTGTTCATGGTCACAACCGACAAGGTGAGCTGTCACAAACATGTCACAGAATGCTGAGTATTCAGACATGTCGTAGTGGGTTGACCATGGCTGGCTGCCAGGTGGCCATAAAAACCAGCTCAATCACTTCTCTCCATAGCAGGAAAGGGAGAGAAAATATAACCCAAGATTTGTGAGTGGAAATAAGGACAGGGAGAGATCACTCACTAATTGCAATCACAGGCAAAGCAGACCGATTTTGGGGATATTAATTGTATTTATTACTAATAAAATTTATTACTAATAAAATAGAGCAAGATAACGAGAATTAAACTAAATTTTAAAAACACCTTCTCCTCACCCTTTCCTCCTTCCCAGACTCTACTTTGTTTCCCCAGAGGTGCAGGGAGATAGGAAAGTGGGTTATGGTCAGTTCATCACATGTATTTTCTGCCACAGCTCAGTAGAGTTCTTCTCCTGCTTCAGTGTGGGGTCTCTCCCACAGGAAACAGTTCATGGACTTCTCCAGCATGAGTCTATCTGACAGGCAACAGCTGTCCATAAATTACTGTAATGTTGGTTCCTTTCCACAGTGTGCGGTCCTTCAGGATCAGCCTGCTCCAGCTTAGGACCCCACAGGGTCACAACTCCTACCATGAAGCCTGCTCCAGTGTGGGCTCTTCTATCAGTGAGTCTGCGGGTCCCTACCAGGAGCCTGTTCCAGCACGGGCTTTTCATGGAGTCAGAGTTTTCTTTTCAGGTGTCCAGCTGCTCTGGTGTGGGGCTCCTCCATGGGCTGCAGGGGCACATCTGCCTCACCGTGGTCTGCACCATGGGCTGCAGAGGAATCTCAGCTGTGGTCCCTGGAGCACCCTTGCCCCTCCTTTTCCACTTACCTTGGTGACTGTAGAATTCTCTCATATTCTCAATCCACTCTTTTCTGAACACAATTATTCCTACACATTAATCTTTTTTCCTTCTTAAATATGCTATAATAGAGATGTTGCTATAATTTCTGATTGGCCCAGCCTTAACCAGAAGCACATCACTTCTGAAGCTGTCTGGCATTTGATGTGCTGGACAAGAGTAAAGCTTCGCACAGCATCTCACAGAATTCACCCCACTGCCAAAACTTGGTCATGCAAACCCAGTTCACCTGTTTTAGACCATCATTTAAGAACCTTTTTTTAATGCTTACACGTTTCTTGGTTTCTCATCATATGTGTATTGCTTTCCATAGCATTTTCAGCAACCTTCACAATTCAGATTTCTCCAGCTCATGGTCAAAGAGTGAAACACCCTATTGCTTTTTCTTCTGGTAGAGAAAGAGTCCTCTCTAAACTTAATCACTTCATTATAGCAAAATTAGAGATGTAGTCCAAAACTGGTTTAAGAATTGATATTCACATGCAGTGATGGACCTTATTTAAAGCTTAGACATTGATCCAGGCATGATCAATCTCAGGACAAATGGTTACTTTCTCTTAATCGGAGTGACACACCAGCAATATAGTGATACTAAACAGATAAGCCACTTTGGAAAAATGGACTGGCTGCAAAGCGAACCTAATACTTCGATTGGATTGCACAGAATTGTACACATACAGTTTCTTTTATGTTTATTCTTATAAATTTTTAAGACCTTCCCTCATGTGTCCGCTTTAGCTGGCTAGTTCTTTTAAGTGACCTTTGTCTGACAGCCCTTAAGGACTGAGAGAAGAGAAGCTCAAAACTAGTCTTGGCAATTTGCTCTTGAGTAAGAAATTATTTCCTCCTTGTTAGGAGGAGTCATGGGCTCCTGGGTCCTTCTCACTCCTTCTGAGTTGCTTGGACTTTCCTTCCTCTTCTATCTTATCTCTTCCTGTTCTGAGGTAGGAAAAAACAAATGTATACTGGATGGTTGGTGGGAGATGTCACTTTTCTTTTCAGACCTGTGGCAAACCGCTTCCTGCATGCAAGATTTCTGAGGGAGTTTAGGAAACTGGAATAAAGATCTGAGCAAAGAAAATAAGTGGCAAAGATTTTGAGAAAAAAACAGGGACTGGGAAAGCTAAGAGAATAGACAAAAGGGGAAAGAAGTTAGGTGTAACAGGAACAAGAGAGAATCTCAAATGCAGGAATAGAAAGAGAAATGAAAGAGTAGCAAGCAAATTGAAATAATTTTTTTTGAAAAGTATTGAAGAAACAAGTCTTTGTATTATGTTGACAACTTCATAAGCCATTCAGATATTTTGTTTATGCTTCAAGCTAAAAAGAAAGAGAACAGAACATGCTGTGAAGCTACTTAGTGTTCATTCATATTTTCCTTCTATGGCCATTTGTTTTATTTTTATGGGTTTCCTGGAAGTGGAAGGATAGTGGGCTAAAAGCAAATACAGTTTTGATATTAGGGACTGAAAAAGGGGTTTCTAAATGCATATTTCCTCAAGAAAGTTTTGGGGTTGCTACCTGTCAAAATTAACTGGTAGCAGCAAACAGAAGAGAAATTTGTTGTGTTGAGAAGTTGAAAAAAACAATGTTACTCATTGATATGTTTCCATTTACTGACTTTGAAGTTTGCTGTGGGGTTTATTTTTCTTTCTCCTGGTCTAATCATCATTGTGTTCATGGTACTGAAAAATACTCCCAATAAACACATTTTGCGGTTCTTAAATTACTTGGCATGCCTTAATTTTTTTTAATCATCCACAAAAGATTCTTAAAGCCTGACGATTCCTCCAGTGTGAACATTGTCCTTGGATCCTTTTATCTTGAGGTCCTGAATTGAATTTGAAACACAGTTATATTTGCTTTTACAATAATGTGTTACTATATCAAATTGGGTTTTTGAGAGTCCCTTGATCATAGAATATGGAACATTTAGTATTTTTTTGAATATCAAGATTCTCGGAAATATTATAATTATAGAATATCCCGCGTTGGAAGGAATCCTTCAGAATTATTGAAGTCCAGCTCCTGGCCCTACACAGGACAACCCAAGAATCCCACTACGTGCCTGAGAGTGGTGTCCAAACACTTGAACTCTGTCAGGCTTATGCTGTGACCACTGCCCTGGGGAGCCTGTTCCAGTGTGCAAACACCCTAGGGGTGGAAAACTTCCTCCTGATATCCAACCTAATCCTCCCCTGACTCAACCTCATACCATTTTACCATTTTCTTGGGTCCTGTCACTGGCCACCATGAAGCAGAAATCAGTGCCAGCCCCTCCTCTTCCCCTCACAAGGAAGTTGCAGGCTGCAAGTCAGTCTCCTCTCCTCCAAGATGAACAGACCAAGTCACCTCAGCTGCTCCTCATTTGGCTCCCCCCTCAGACCCTTCAACATGCCCATGGCCTCCTTTGGACACTCTTTGATAGTTTAATGTGTCCTTAATGTTGTGGCACCCGAAACTGCCCCCAGCACGCAGGGTGAGGCTACCCCAGGCCAGAGCAGAGCAGGACAATCCCCTCCCTTTCCCAGCTGGCAGTGCTGAGCCTGATGTCCCCAGGACAGGGTTGGCCCTGTCCTGGCTGCCAGGGCACTGCTGACTGAGATTCAACTTGCCATTGATGGGGATTCCTAGTTCCCTTTCCACAGCTCTGCTTTCCATCATCTCATCCCCAGTCTATGTACATCACCAGGTGTCCTGTCCCTCTGTAAAAGAGGGAATTGGGGAGGATTCTTTTTGATACATTTCTCAGACAAAAATAAAGTGCAAACGCGGCAATATTATATCTGAGAACTGTTTATTTTAAAATAAGGGTAAGTGTTCCTGCCAAAGGGGGATAGAAAAGAGAGCAGAGAGGGGAAAAGAGAGACAGAGAGAAAAACAGAAGACAAAGACATATTGTCACTGCTGCACGAGTGTGCGTGCTCTGAGCAGCAATGGCCCGCGCCTCTCTGTGACCAGCAGTGTGCCATTTCCAGTGGCGGTGTGCTGGAGTCCGAAAATGAGGAAAGCAAGCCCGGCTGGAGAGCCGCAACAGATTCCAGCAGCTGAGTCTCTGGGTCCCGGGTGGCACCCTGAGCCCTCTCCGTCTAAGGGGAGAGGATGCCTCAGGGAAGCCCTCCCAGAGAAGGAAAGTGACTTTCCAGGCACGCCAGCGAAGTGGAACAGGAGGAAGGATGACACGAGAGGCAGCTATTTCTCCGCAGCGGGGTTGGTTTATTCAGGGTGGAGGAACGTGGAAAGGGGAGGAAGCCGAGAAGAAATAGCCAAGGGGTGGGGTTTACACAAGGAATATAAAGACTGGCTCGGGGGAGGAACTCTTCACCCCAAGACCAGTAACAAAACAGCAAGGTAAGATAGGCACATTACAACAACCAATCAACTACAAATAGGGGAGGAGAAACAGGGTTTGGCCCAATCACCTAGGTCAACCAAAAGAGAGATCTAGAAACTAGGAGGGGAATAACAATGATGTACAGACTACTAATGAGGGGATCACTATAGCAACAGGGCGGGGATAGCTAGATGGACAGAATATGGGAAACAAAAAGGCGGGAGTAACTATGGGAACGAATGACTGTCAAAGAACTGACTAGAACTTCTCGGGGGAGGGGAACTTGGATCAGGCGCCATCTTTAACAAAGAGTAATAACTTTAACAATATATATAAAACTCAACCACAACTGTACTTATAGTCCGAAACAAATCTCTAAATAAAATTGAGAGTCCCGAGACAGCAGCCGTCGCACGCTGCAACAGCGGTGGCACCGTGCCTCCAGCGTTGATGAACCACGGCCACAGGCTGGCTGCTGCAGGCCATGGCTGCTGTAGCAAATGGGGGAAATGAGGCTGGGTGTAGGCAATGTCTGCTCCACTGGGAAAACACAGAGCACTAGGTTGTTGCAGCAATGACCTGCCCCGGGCAAGCGGCGAAGCCGGACAGGACAGGTGGGCACAAGGAAGCAGGACTGCAGGGAGAAAACGGCGAGGGGGGCCAAGCTGAACCTCTGGGTGAGCCCCCGCTCCCTCCATGAAACCCAGAGAAAAATGGACCTGATTATGTTGCAGCTAACTGCTTTTGTGTGCTAAGGCTTCTCCCATAGCCCGATTTCCCAGGCGTTTTTTCCCAGGCATGCAAGCATCTGCCCCACCAGCAAATGGAGAGTTGCTTGCAGCTGATCATGGAAAGTTTACTTAGTATTCCTTTGAGTCCCACATCCAGGTCATTTATGAAGATGTTAAGGAAAGCTGGGCTAAGAATGGAGGCTTTGTGGAACCCCACTAGAATCAGCTGCTCACACATCCTGTGACACTGTTATCTAACTGTGGGCTGGACATTTTATCCAGAAGGGTCCTGGGAGATACAGTTGATATAACGATTCTGGTCTTCGGTAAAAAGCTCTACTGAAGTCCAGAATGGTTATATAAACTGGCTTTCCTTGATCAACTAGCTGATTTACCCTGTTGTAGAAGGAAATCATGTTCAACCAGCAGGAATTTGCCCTCATGAAAGCAAAGGAACCAACAACTGTGTTGTCTTCTAGGTGTTTTGAAATAATGCCCAGAATCTAATCTTTTCCATGATTTTACCAGACACTAAAGTAAGACTGACAGGCCTGCAGTTTCCAGGGTGCTCTTTCTTGCCCTTTTTGGAAATCAGGACAGTGTTTACCATTTTCCAGTCATCTGGGACTTCTCTGTACTCCCAAGACATAAAAATCATTGTGAGAAGCTAGCTCCCTGGGGATTCTTGGATGAATCTAATCAGGTCCAATGGGTTTGTAGAGATCCAGCTGGAGCAGCAGAACCCACACAGTTTCAGGGTTGAGTGAGACTTGATCAATTTCTTAGTCATGGTCCTTCAGCTCAGGGCACTGAGACTCCCTTGGACCACCATCAGAGTTGAAGACAGATGTAAAGTAAACCCCTAATGTAATGTAAACTTCTAATAAAGTTAGGTAATGCAGACTTGCTTTAGAAAATCCTTGACTTTTAGAAAACTCCATAGATGCTCTGCCATATATCCCTGAGAAAGCAACAAGTGGAGTGACACATAAGGCACCAGATAAGACTGGTACATGTTACAGCAATGTTTTTTTCTCTTT
Organism: Diglossa brunneiventris; assembly: GCA_019023105.1. Taxonomy (NCBI): domain Eukaryota; kingdom Metazoa; phylum Chordata; class Aves; order Passeriformes; family Thraupidae; genus Diglossa; species Diglossa brunneiventris. The sequence goes on from CM032382.1 coordinate 2,461,391, forward strand.
CTGTGCTTGTCTTAAGATGGAGCTTTTACATAACCAATCACTTAAAGGAGGGCTGTACTAATGCTTTGACAAGATGCTCAGGGATATATTCACAGTTGCCTTAACTGTTAAACAATGAAGCTCATTTGGAAACTGAGTGCTTAGGGCACTTTTATAAAGCATGTGTTTCAAATTGAAAAGAAAAAAATTAATGCCAGGTAGGAGTGTTATTTGGGAAGTGAAAGAGTATAAAATCCAATCCTAACATCAGCGTATACATTGAATTTAAGGTTACCTTAAACTCAGTCTTTAATAATTGCAATCTGTTGTATCTCCATGTAACAGATATAACTATGTTAACAGGTTTTTTGCTCAGGCACCATATATTTCCATTACAAAGCCAGCCTAATTTAATTAGCATCATCTAGTAAATTAGCAGTTGTAAGGACTGTTGGGTACAAGGAAATCTCCATTTTCGCACCACCTACTTAATCCTCAATCAATGTTGAGGAAAATGCTGATGTCCTGCTCAGATATTGTGGTTCAGTCACTTTATAGACTTGGAAAAAAAGATATTCTGTGAACAGCAGTCGGTAGCACTACTTTCCCATTGTATCTTTCTGAGGGGTTGCAGAGTGGTCACATATACAGAAATTGCTTTTTCTTGTATGTATTAGACAGATTGGTTTGTTTTTGTTAGAAATAACAGTTAATTTTTGAAGTATAAAAAAATAAGGATTACATGACAAAACATGGTATCTGAAAAAAATAAGAAAAATCTCAAACTCTATGTTAAAAATTACTTTTCAGATACAATGAACATCTAGGTAAAGAGATGATTTTGGATGAAGACATTTCTGATATGAGAGAAACTAATTTGCATTATTTCATATCTCCTTTGTGTACCGCTAAATGCAGTTATGATGAGACAAAAATAACCTTTTCTATTAATGTCTGATATTCCAATCCTGTTTCAGCAAATTAGAAACAAGTTTCTTAGGAAAATATCTGGGAATATTTTTTTCTTTTTTACACAATTTAAACACCTTGGTAATCTTCATAGTACAGAGAAATGCTTAAATTTTATAACAGGTGCTTGAGGTGGGAGGAGTTCTCCAGTGGCATCTTTCTGCAGAGATGGTGCTGACAATGGGTCTCATATCCTACAGCTCAAGCAGAAAACCAAGCCAGACTTCTTCAGGGGAATGAACTGCAAATTACAATATCCTCAGCATTTGTTGGGTAACTACCCATCTCAATGAAACCAGCAGAAATTCTATCATTCCCTGTAGAGGGACTTGCTTATGGATATGTGTAATTTAAAATGATTGCATGGAAGTAATCCTAATTTTTATCCTATTTTTTAGCATTTGCAGCAGCTCTGTTGATTAATAATTAAGAAATGAATGAACGAATGAATAAATGAACGAATGAATGAATGAATGAATGAATGAATGAGGAATGTACCCCATTCATAGTAACTTGAAGATACAAGTACATAGAAGAAAAACAAGAGAGGAACAATTTTCATCATGTTTAGAGTTACATTATTTATGGGTTTTCAAAGTAGCAAAATTCTTTGAGCAAAAATCTGAAACCATGCAGAAAAACTGCACTCTGAAAAACCATTCTGGTAAATGTGGAAGACAGTAATGTGTGAAAGAGATATTGCTGCCTACAGTTTTGAGTAGCTCAACTGTGAGCTTATATGAGGTTATGCATAAATAAATTATAATTATTGTAAAGTGAAATTATTCTAACAAGTTTGAGTTAGCTCCGTTTCTGCAGTTCAGGCTTTTGATAACTACAAAAGCTTATTTTCATAAATTTAAGTATTTAATTCATGGTTGCCACACTCATATCAATGCTTAAGCTAGGAGAATTACTTAGGAACATGTAATGGGATAATGATTTTCTTCGGCGTTGAGTATTCTTCAGTTGACTAGAAATGTGGTAAAATGCTACTGCAGTTTTTGAAGTAGTTGGGATATTTTCAACTGCCATGTAGTAAATGTATAATGTTTTACATATGCAGTAGAAATTTTAACTTGGGTGAGCCATGGAATCACAATGCTATTGGCTATAACTTTTTAAAAATGTGTGATATGTATTACTTGCAACAATTCATACAAATACATTATTCCTGATATTGTGATTGATTTGTCAGACAAAACTAGTCTCACACCGGCATATTAAGGATGTCAGAAGAGACATTTTCAAGGAATACCAGTAAATCTGCTTAAAATATACATAAAGTGCAAAAATTCTGTAATTCTATAATGCCAAAGCACCATGTTTTAACGTTGGCAAACTTTGCTTTGAGATTTGGAAGGAATTTTGAAATAGTTTAAACCCTGAGGATGGTTTGTATGTTCCCAGTTTTAGGTAATGGAATCAGAGGGTCCTTCTGTTGCCTTGCCCATTCCCAGAAAGACAAAGGGCACTACTTTTCTAGAAGCTCCGGGAACCGGGAAGGCAGAACATTTTTTACAATTCATATGCCTCGTGCGACTGTTTCTAAGCTGAAAAGAAAAGCCTGGCTGGTTATCTCTCTGTGTTCTGGGGGAGCAGTGAGCATGGCAATGATCATGAAACTTCTCCATGGAGATAGGTTTAAGTAAATGCTGGCAAGTATTTGCTTAGTACATGCATCCTCTTAGAAACAAGTATGTTAATACAACTAAGTGGAAAAAGGTTCTCTTTAGCAACTTAAAATGAGTTTTTTGGAGGACACTATTGTGGTGGCTTACATCTGGCCTGCAGGCCTCACAGGTATAAATAATCCTAATTATAATTTTATAACTTAAACATAATTGATTATATAAACACCTCGATTATATAACTACACCAGTCTGGGCTGTTGGGGAGCAGGCCTAGGCTGCTGGGGACACAGGCAGCTATTGGCTGGTTGGCCAGGCAGCAACTGGTTCAGCCAATCAGGATTAACCGTGCAGACCTTCAAAACTACGTAAGGAGAAGAGCACACATGAAAGGTTGGTTGTTGTCACATCACCCTCGGTGTGTTTTATCGCGTGCCTGTTTCCAACATCAGCAACATACTATCAAGTGGGCTGCAGAACAGTATGGCAACATAAGCAGATCTACTTAATACGAGAACTCCTTAACTAATTTTCAGAAAAACAATCATTCTGTTAAAAACTTCCTGGTATAGTCATTACCCTGTAGTTTCTGAAAAAACTACAGAGATTTAGAGTAGAATATTTCTTTTGCATAGCTGGAACATGTCTTGAACTATTTTTTTACTGACAGGTTAAAAAAGATATTCCTCTGTTTTTCGTAGCATGGCAAGGAGGGTATTTTTTTTGTGTTTTGGGTTTTTTTTTTGTGTTTTGTTTTTTTCTTTCCCCCAGCTTCTAAATCTTCTCATTGACTTTTTCTTACATGTAGATATTTTGATCTGGGGAATAGCATCATACTATGTGTTTTATACAACAGCATTTTCTGATTTTCAAAACTGAGGTCAAAATTAAATTTACCTTCAGTTTTGCGTATATGAAAATGAGTCATTTTTGTACATTACATAAGTGAAAGCTGTCAAAATTTTGACTGATTATTATGGTACTTCTAAGCCAATAACAAAACTAAAAACTGTGACTAAGTTGCATTGGAGTTAAGTGCAAACGGACACAAGAAAAAGATTGATCTTTGAAAAAAATGATAGTAACCAGTCTCTTAAAGTCAAATAAAAATGTAAGCTAAGATTAAATACTGTAACTTAACATTTCATAGCTAATCTTAAATACTGTATTCCCTAAGATTTAAATGTTAATAGTTAGAAATAAAACTGCAATTAAACATTTTAACACAGAAAATATGGATCCCAGGTTTTACAGTGAACTTTTGCATTAGTGCTTTACATGCTTTTTTATGGAACAGTTATCACAGAAATAAAAATGAACTTATTAGCAATAACTGTTAGCCAATACCTAGTAATGAAGAAAAAGTAGCCAAACTTAGTGCTGCTGCAAAAATCCAATCCACAGCCCTTTTCATGAGTGCTTTCTAGATTCAGTAGTTGAAAGTGAGTATAATTTCTTACATATTTTTTCTAATTCCCAAGTACTAAAATCTCTTAGAATCTCAGAAATAAATTATAAAATCTGCAGAAAATTAGCTAATTTAATAAGAAATATTGTAGAATATAAGCTGGAGAATATAACATTATGGAAAAAAATTGAAATTCCATCATGTCTCCACACATATTTTACTACTTTTGCCTTATGAGAAATAGGAAGAATCTTGTGGAAGAAATACCTTGGATATTCTTTTCTGTGGATTTTCTTGTGTCTGAGAACACCAACATAATAAACTTGTGCTATTCAAAAGAGCAGAGAAGTAAGGTAAAGATTAAATTAAATTTCTAAATTAAAAACTCCATATCATCCCCAAGTTTAAGATATCTGTAAAGAATTAGATATTTGATAGAGAATTAGCTACTACTACCTTTTTCAATTTCAATTATAATGCTGGCAAGGCTGCCTGTGGGCTTAACCTAAAAGTATACGATGAGAACTTTTTTAAACCCAAAAGGATTGAGACCCAAAAGAATTTTCACAACAGAATTTAGTGAACATTCTCCTACCTTAAGGGTAACCTAAAACTTTACTTGCTTGATTTGTTCTCATATTTGCCTAAAAAAATGGAGAAACAGGTTTTTTCTGATTTGGAAATATCTAAGGAAAATATGTGAGGTCTTTTAAAATAAAAGGTCAGAAATCATTTGACATTTTGACAAGCGTGGTTTTCTTTGAAATGGCTGAGCCTAATTTTAAATCTGATCTACAGAAGTAGTGCAATACATAGTTAATCGACCTTCATATATCTTGTAAATTGAACCTACTTACTGCACATTCTGTTACTTAAATACAATTTGTAATTTTTAGTTAATGACATGTTCTAATTATGTGATTTCATGTTCAGTACTAACTTTATTAAATAATTAGGACATGCAATTATAATTTTTAGGTATCTATTTGAAGATGTCTATGAACCTCTTCCTGCACTAAAACTCTTTTAAAAAATAGTTCCTTAAAGATATAAATGTGAATATTTTAAAGTAACTAAAGGAAATAACAATTTCGACCATATATGCCACAAAATGCATAAATTCATTACATCAGAAAACAATCCTTTTTGTTTCCATGGAGCTACTTAACATGTGTAAAGGGAAGTATTTCTGGTGAGTAATTACTGGATTGATATTTCCAGTAAGGGTTGTTCAGCTGTCAGAATTTCTACATTTCACAACCCTAGTCCCTTAGTTTTGAGATATTCCTGATATACTTCAACTCCTGATTTATGGAAAACCCCCGCTAAGCATATCAGAAATATTTGTTGCATTTCATGCACAAGAATATTTTTTTCTTAGCAGAGAGTTGTCTGAATTTTAAGGTTCATAATACAATCCCTGCTTCATATTAGTGAGATATTTATAGTAAAAGTTAGCTAGAGGGTAAGAAAAGAAAAGAAAACAGCAAAACAACACAGAATTCTGTTTATTTACCAGGGGAAAGGGTATTTTAACAACAAGAGGTTGTATAGACTCACACCGGTTCATCCCAAAAAATTTATTTACTGCTTTAGAAAGTTGTCAGGGGTTATTTGTATTCAGTAAGGATGGAAAATCCATGGCAACAGATGACCCTAAGATTATTTACTAAAATTTTAAAGGTAGGTAAGAAAAAGCAAGCACAGAAGAAAGATTAAACAAAGAACTGTAAGAACGTTTAAAGAACTCCCAATTTTATCTCCACAAGGCTTCATTAAAATAGCTTTTGGCTAGTAAATACATCATTTGTCACAGATATTGAGAGGTTTAATAAATGGTCACAATGGTAAAAGCAATTATATGACAGACTTTGCAATGCTGGATAAGAACACTAAAATTATGAGGGCAGAGTCTTTAGTCATGAGAGACATACTGTTACAGGAAAGTGTGGAGCATAATGAATCATTTCTTCCTTTATCTGTAGATAATATTCTGTAATGCAAAAATGCAGATTGCAACAGCCTTAAAAACTCAGGGGAGATCCTGGGAACACCAGCTGACCTGTTAAGGTCACTGTCTACTTTTTCCTACTGTTACATCAGGGTGTAGAAAGTAAGAGTCATAATCCAGGCTCTAATTTGGACAGGAAAACACAATTGAAGAGATGGGTGTGCAACTGACATCAAGTCTACAAATCTGCAAAACAAAGCAACACTTAACCAGGTGTTTATTAGTAAAGAGAACTCCTTTCCTTTTGAACATTTACAATACTTCTGTGTAAAACCTCTAAGAGAATAATATAACATGGATGTTAACAGATTAATAATGGTGTTTTGTAAGAGCAGTTGTGTCTGAAAGACATGAAGGGAACAACATAGCTCTTAGAAATTTATTCCTTATGATCTGACATCCCAAAGGCAATGTACAGAGCAGCTTTGTTAACTGCTAGTGGTTTTTTAGGAGCTGCAGCTAAAAAGGCAATTCACCTGGTTAAGGAAATGTCACCTTTTTAGTGTGAAGAAAGCCCCTCTAGCCTCCGGGGGTAGGGGTGGGGAGTGGGTGGGTGTGTGACAAAAATATGCAAATCTCAGATTAGTTTGGGTTGGGTTTTGACATTGGGATGTTGAAATCTTATTGATTCCTCAGAAAACCTGCTTTCCCAAGCAGATGGTGTGCTGGAGATTTGGGTAGCATAGTCAGACAAATTCTCAAGGACATATATTCAGTTCTAAGACCTGCATAGGCTTTCTTCTTTTCTGCTTCTAGTTTACAAGTGTAGTACTTAAATTCTGCGAAATCTGTGTTTTTCTGTAGGATGATGTTTCACAGGAAGGCTTAGAGTCAGTGTTAATTGCTTTGGCTCTAAGCACCATGTTAATATTTTTGGAGCTGTGTAAGGAAAGATTCTTCTACCTAGGCTCATAAGGGTTTTCTTTTTTTGACTGGATATCCCACTTTTTCCTATCTTCTAAAGCTAAATATTGTGCCAAGAGATTAATGCATGTCTTCCACACCTTCAAATGATGTTTTAGTGAAATGTCAGTGGTGCACAAAATGCACTTTCACATTGGCATTAATGTCATGATTTTGCTTTTGATCCCATATGGTAAACTTTTACAACTCTTAATTACTGTGAATTTCACACATATAGAAAAAATTTCATTTAAAAATGTCTTTCTGAAACAGACTCTTTAACTGTATGGGCTAATTGTGCTGCTGTTGCTCAAGCAGGAATTCTGTATGAGTGAAAATTATTGGCTGCTGTTTATATATTGTATAAATGCTATATTTATCCCTGACACTTCACTGCTTAACTATGCACATATGCATGAAATCTGGCTCCTAAGAGCCCATTTGTTCCAGCTGTACTTCTGTGAGACCATAATTTTATTTCTGACATCAAAACTGGTTGCTGTGGAAATGATCATGTAAAAAACTTCAGCTGAGAAGAAAATATGGACTTAACAGATAATGAAAATTGTTATTTTCATTAATGATTTTCCTGATGAAGTGATGCGTGTTTATAAAACCTGTGATGCCAAAGTCAGAGAATAAGATTAAGATTAAAATTATCTTTGTAATTTGAAGAAGCTGTCTAGAAATCAACAAGAAACTCTCTAAAGGCATATGTAAAGTAGAACACAAAACCATGTTTTAGAACAGGGAAAATGACTGAGAGAAACAGAATCTCAGAAAAAAGACCTGGGTAACCTTGAAATCTAACACTGATTTTTAAAACAACAAAAATGTAATTCTGGAATGTATTAACAACAAAGTCATATGAAAGGCCTGGAGGTAATTGTTCCATGCATGTGACCTTTCGTGAGATTTTGGCTTTCTATACTCTGGTTAGCTAGAATTACCTTTTATGATAAATTTAAGAGCATCAAGGAAGAGGGAAGAAAAAAACAGTCAGAGATTTTGAAAATATAAATTACAGGGAAACACTGAAAAAATTTGGGTTTTTTAAGTCAATGAAAAAAAAAGAAAAGAAGACTGCAGAAGGACATACTAATAAAGACATACATCAGCTTTGCTTGGAGAAGGATAAGAACAAAAGGGCTTAATTTACACCAAAGGCGATTTACCTTAGGTATTAGAGAAAAACTTACAAGCACAAAAACCAGTCCTTGTGGTAAATCACTGGAACAGATTGTCCTTGTAGATTAAATTATGAAATCATCTTCTCTAGGGTCTTTAAGGAGAAGATTAGGCAAACTAATACCAGTCTGGCCCTTGTGCACTGGATTCCAAGTCAGTTTCAGCTAATATTTTAGGTGATCTATTAAAGTTCCTCCTAGCTCTACACTTCCCTTAGATACAATGATTTTTAATTATTATTTTAAACAGATACTGTACTTTTCCAAGTTGTATGAAAATACTTAAGGGATGCAGTTACTTTTAAAATTTTTTGTTTAAATAATTTTTAAAGGCTTATCTAGACAGATGCAGAAATTAAAGTCCCTTCTCTCCTTCCCACCAAAAAGAGCTCTCATGGGGAAATTCCAGAAGAAAAAGGAAAGAAAAATTGAATACTTTTGCAGTGTTGGCTAAATGAGACAATATCAAATGACATATAGAATAGTAAACGTTTCTGTTGGAAATCCTAAACTATAGGATTCTAGATTTCCTTCGGGAAGGATTTTGGGTCAACCCTTCAGTTTCAAAATGGAACTGGTATAATTTGAAAATGTAAAAAGATTAAAATAGTTGTAGAAAATTCTTCTTTGATTTTCTTTTCAAGTTAAATATAAATTCTTTATTGTGATACTCAGGAGCCCTGGTTTTAGTATGTGATAACACTTCTGACAGAATATGAAATGTCAGGGGTTTTTTCATTTAATATTTAGTCCAAAATGCTTTGAGAGGTAACATAGTATTTGAAGGTAGATGTATTTTGTAAAATTTCTGCTAGTTTGTTCCTGAACAGATTGGTTAATGGTAGGAGTAAGCAATCTTGCAATGACAAATCTTGATTGATTTTACATTGCAGAAAACATTGTTCAAACAGTATCAGATTTACAAAGTTACAGATATAGTCTGCAAGACAAGATATATTTTATTTTTAATCAGAACTTAGATTTCAGTCATGATTCTTGTTAAGAGAAATTATTTTTCAGACTCTGTTACAAGAACTTGATCATCAAGCAGTTGCTTCTGTGTTTCTCGTCCTTTATAATTTTTGTTCTGCTTTTATAGAATTATGCAAGAACAGATATGACTCGCATTTCTGCAACTTTTTTGTAAGTAAGAATCACAGTAGCAATAACCTTGCATATTATCCGTCTGTGATCTGCTTTTATAACCATACAAATGATCCACAGAAGTTATCTTTTCCACAGAATTGCTTGGGAACTGAGCTATTTTTCCTCTGAAATTAACCCTGAAGGACTATACTGCTCTAGAGCAGTACTAGAATTAGTTATTTACTAATATAGAATGAGTGAGTCAAGGAATGAATCTTCCATCTGCACATAAACTATGGATGAATGAAACAATAAAAGCCTCAAGATAGGAGACTTTTCTTCCATATGGGAGAAACTTAGGGCCAAGTATACTAAAGTTTTATGTCAGAACAAAATTGGCACCAGTGGCCAATTTTCTTTTAAAACTGAACAAATTGTTGCCAACTTATTTAAGAGGTCTAGTGGTCAAAACCAGCTACAAAACTGTTCAGGAAACAGCTGTTCCAAGGCATGGCTATAATAATTAAAAATATATTTACTATCAGAGAAATTATTGAGGCAGAATTAGCACTTGTTTAAAGACTAGGACACAATTTCATTCCAAGTGAGTAATAAAATGAGATTTTACAAATATATTTAGAGTTTTCCTGTCACACATGAACCTTTAAAAAATATGCTTCTATACAGTGCATGTGAGGCTGAATCTGCAACAGGTATCAAAAGAAGTACAAAAAGCAATATACTTGAAAGGGGTTGTAATTTGCATGATAATAATAATCATGAAGACAATGATGGTTGTGTTTGGCTAGAACAAGGTCTCTGTACACATACCTTCATATTATCATTTTTAATAAATGGAGAAAAAGCAAAATGCAGGAATGTGGCTTGCTCAACTGCACTAGCTGCAGTTATTAAAGAGATTAAGCCCTAATCCTCAAGAGGAGGAAGAAAAGAGACATCTGGAGTGGAAGAATTTACTTTCTTCAATCACTGGGAACTACAGACTAATGTAAGTCTTATAGATCTGTCCATCATGTCACCTTAAACTTTTTGGCTGTATCTGCAAAAGTAAGAATCTCCAGTATTGAGGAAGTTTAACTCATCCAATGTCTTTTGCTGTCTTATTTTTCTCTTCTTGACACTTCTATACCAGCTGTGGTTCTTGTAATAGACAAATGACTTACCAAACAGAATTTTCTGTGATGTTATTAGATATAGGACAATACAAACAAGATGGTATCAGCTGGCAATAAACAAACAATTATTCTAACGCAAATGACACGGATAATCTGATTGATGAAGACTATGGACTCTTGATGTATTGATTCTAAAATCAGCCATGCATTTTTAATAACCTGCTGTTTTTGGACGTTCAGCTATAGAAGACCCAGACTAAATAATCCCATCAGACTCGGGGTTCATAGTTTCCAGATTGTCTCTGTCCGTCCAAATGAGTTTAGTGGAAGAATTGCATGACAAAACTTTATTGCATAGTTGTTTTCTCAGCTGCCCTGATTCCTCTGGCCATAGGTGGTCTTCCTGTAGCCTTCCTGATTGTTCATTTTTAGGTATTCTCCTGTAACTGCCTCTGATGCAGTTTTAGATTACTATCCATGGTCCTGTGTACTTAGCATCTCCCAGGGCTGGACCTGGTACCCTGAGCATGTGACTCTCTCTTTATGGTGCTTTGGTGATAGTAGAAATATCTTCTGGTTGATTCTCATCTGGTATAATTAGGAAAGGTCTAATCCTTGAACGACCAATTTAGCACTGTCTCAGGATCTGATTCAAATAAGGAATTGAAACACACAGACATGAGTATCTTAGGTCAAGTGCACAGAAAAGATTTTACATGGAATAGAGAGAGATGCTACCTTCTCTTCAGACAGCTCACTGCTCAGTTACACATTGGCTTATACTGGTTTCGTCTTCATACCAGCTTGGATGAGAACAATGCATAGAAAATGCCCTAATGTGCTAATTTATTTCAACACTAATATCAGATGAGAATTGTGGCAGAAATGTCAAGTTTAGCTTCACACTTTTCAGTGTTTTTATTCATAAGAAAGTATATAGAAAAACTGTTTCTGTAATAATGTTATCACACATTTTTGAAATTATGAAATAATTTAATGTAAGTTGCAAATTATTACATCTACATTTTATTTACATTTTATTTTCTTAATATTATTTGTAGCTTCAAAGTGGCAGAAAAAAAAAGGGTCTTATTAAATAGTTTAACCTTAAGATTTCAGTAGATACTGCACCTGACTTATGAAAATGGCAAAATGGATTCAAGCTATCTGGTGATCACTAAGCTGATGAAAAATTGCTTTAAACGTTAGTGATGTGCAGAATGAACAAGAACAGGCATAACACAGATACCACTGACAATCCACTTGTCACCCTTCTGCTATATCTCTGTCCATTTACCACTTTTCTTTGGCAGTCAGCAACATCTCTATGTCAATTTATTATCCAATTTAGAATGTTAACATCAATAATGCATGACTGTCTAAACTTTTGTAGATTTTTATTATTTCATTAATTACTTACTTTGTACCTTTTATGCCAGTAGTAAGGAAAATATTCCTCAAATCAAGGTAGCAAGTTATTTTTGTCTGCTTTGACTTTCATAAAACTTTCCTTGCATGAAGTAAGTAAAATATTTTGTAATGTGTAGCTACTAACCAGCCCAAACACTCTACCATTTTTTTTCTTACTAGAGTAAAAAGTGTCTTGAATTTTGTTTCACGTATGCAGTTTTGAAAAAGTTTGTATTTTTACGACTTTGATCAGACCTTGAATTGGTATAAGATACTATAGCTCACAGAAGCTCTGCAAGTTCACACTTGGTTAAAAATATGCTTTATTTCTTAAATATGGATGAGTTTTTGATTTTAATTCCAGGCTTACCATTTGTAAAGATAATAAATTCAGGAGATAATTTTTCTGAAGTATCTCAACATTCAAATGAGCACTAACAAATGAAAAAGGATATGAAATGCAGATCTTAACTTTCTTCAGTTAGAAATTTATGATTGTTTTTCAAATCTTGCTATGTTTGGGTTGTTATTTTCTATTGTCCTTTAGAATTCAGAAAAATAGAATTCCTTATTAAAACTTCTAGTTAGGAGTTTTGCATGTTAGCTGAATAAATTGTCTTGCTTCCATAATGAAGAATGTTTTTATCTTGTTAAATATAAGGTATTTCAAGTCTAGAAAATGCACCAAACTCTTAACTAATCATTCAGCAAAGGGCAGCCAGTTTTGTGTCACAGTAATATTTATCCTTATTAGAGAGAAATCCACATTATAATCCATCTCTAATATAGTAAGTGCTGAACGGCTTGAAAATAAAAATTTTTTTCTTTAACTCAGTGCTTGTCTACAAGCATCCAAAATGAAGTCTGCATGGAAAGAAAAGAGCTATGGAAGAGTTTAAGGATATTTTTGTTTGCTATATTTAAATATTCAAATAACAATGTTAAAATTTAGCTGTAACTGTCTCATTCTGATTAAACTACATGCTGTGGTACATGTTTTGGTATATCTGACCACATGTTTTACATTGTGGTCAGATTTCTATATAAGAGTTTTGCATTCTTTAATCACATATAATAGGTATTTCAGGCGAATTGCTGCTGGGAAATGGCAAAGATGGAATGGGAAGAAGAAGAGAAACAATGATGAAAGTTATCACCTAATGAAGTCTGCAAATTCCTGGTTTTCTCAATTCTGAACTCCTAATTTTCATAAGAATTTTACTGGTGAGATGCAATATATTTTAATAATCTTTCCTTGCACTTGTTAATATAAATATTATTTTGAGGTCATGTACGTATGTGCATTCCAGAGTTTTATCTGGTTACAGTTTCTCTAATGAGCTTTCACTGAAAGGAGTTTCAACATTTTCACTAACAGTATGTGGAAATTCTTCACACCACAATTATATTATGTATTATCAAGCTGCCTTAAACACTGACTTTCAGCTGGCATAATGAATCCATTCTTTTGCTGCTGTTTCTTGGTCTTGCTTTGTAAATGGCACTGTATGATGTGTTTCGTCTTTCTGGGAGAGTTGGACAGCTGGGTATAGTGAGTTTTTTCACATCTGGAGAGGTAAGGACTGGATGGTGACTGCCTACTGAGGCAATGACAAGAGCCCTGTTTCCATTTTTCATTATAAAGAAAGTGGTGCTATGAGAGCAAAAAGCAGTGCAATAAAAATGCTCACCCTTTGGGGTGAAGTCTTAGAAAGCCAATTGTTACCATTGGTCCTGAACCTTATTTTCAATGTATACTCCTATATACCCTGTGCTGGATTAATTGAGAAAGGGCTCTGTCCTTCCTAAGGTTATCAAACTATATCTTTGTTTCCTTTGATTTGTATTAGAAATGGTTTCAGACAGGGCAATCTTGGTATCTGCATAATTTATTAAAAACTAAGAAGAAGAAAACAGAAACACAAGATTTGGAGTCTGCCTGTTTTGACTAATAAAGCCTATAAAGCTCTTCAATACAGAGTGTTGAGTAACATTGAGCTGATTTTTCTGTGAATTTTCCTCTCTAATAATATGATTTTCCTTCCAAGCAAAACAGGGAATCATAGAATAAACCAGTCTGAAAGGGAGCTTTGGACGACACCTAATTCCTAATTCTCCTCCAAGTAGAATTAGCTTCAAAGATTGGTCAGGTTGCTCAGCACATAGTCTTATCTGTTTTAAAGGATCTATGAAGATAGACATTGTACAACCTATTGGAGAGGTATGAACTTGACCACTAACATTGTGGAAATGTTATTTTTCTTCCATCTAGTTGAAATTTTACATGTTCTGACTTGTTACTGTTGCGTGTCCTTCTCTCTCTGTGCAGGCCTGAGAAGCATTTGACTGCCTTCCTTATAACACCCCTTAAGAAGCAGAAGGCTGCAATGAGATTCCCCTTCAACATCTGCTCCAGGATGAAGAGGCAGAAGTGTTTCTTGTGTCTCCTCAGGTATAATGCAGTCCAGCTCTCTAACCATTCCACCAGCCATCTGCTGAACTCTCTTGTTTGTGACAGTGGGGAATCTACAGCACTATGCCAAATGTGGTCTCTCTAGTGGATTAGAATGGAGTAATTACTTTCCTTAAGCTGCAATCTGCTTTTCCTAATGCAGCTGAGGATGTTATTGTAAGGCAGTGCTACAAGCTCACAGTGAGCCAATAGGATAACTGGGTTCCTTTTTAAAAAATATAACCCCAGCTACTTGGTCCTCAGCTGTACGCAGGTAGTCCATCTAAGATACAGAACTTTGACACACAATTTGAGGTAGCTACTTGAGGGTAAATTCTATAACTCTTCATTTCATCATGTGTATAGTCCTATTGATACTTAAATTGTGAAGAACAATAGTTGCAGACCTGTAACATACTGTATTACAAGTTACACTGTTATTTGCGACTTGCTTATCTTGGCAACTTGTAAAGGTACTTTGTACTATACTCTTTACCCCTACTTTGTTCTTTTGCATCTTATATATAGAATTAGTAGACATATGTCTGTGTGATTAAGTAAGTATAACTTGAAACTTGTATTAATTTATACAGCTTATGAAACTGCATCTAATGATGGGCTACCAGCAGTCTTTTTTCCTAGAGTACCAAATGGAGACTTAGAGACACTTTCAGCTGGCACTTTCACAGTTTCTAACAAATGAACACTGCTCCTGTCCAGGCTGTGGACAGCCAGTTTTCCCAGGAGAATGACATGAAAGATATTATCAAAGGCCTTGCTGAAGTTAGGGGAGACTCCATCCAGAGTATTTCCTTCATTCACAGGAAACAAGTGCACAGCTATTCCAGCAGTGATTATGGTGGCTTAGAGTTGCCATTGTCCTCTCAAGTGGAGTGCAGTTGGGACAGAAAGAGGGCTGTGCTCCAGTCATAAAAATCCTCTGCTGGTCAAAACTATTAGTTATCATATTGATGCCTTGTGAAGGCTGACCTAGAACAGAGACTAGACAGAGTTAAAGAATAAAGTAAGAATTTATTAAAAGGCCTGAATGGATACACCTTGGGCAGTACAACAGCCCAGGCAGGGCTACACCCAAGATGAACCCAAAATGGTCAAAAACCGGCAACGGTTACTATGGTTCTCACTTTATAAGTTCTGGTCTATTTGCATATTGGAGCCAATTGTCTCATTATAGCTTTAGCCCATTAAGTCCCATACTTCTTGTTTTTCTATCTTCATTCCACCATTGTTTATGCTCTTGGGCCTGGAATTTGGATCAGTTGTCCTTGGTCCCCAGCTAGAGAAGGAATTGTTTTGTCTAGCTACTCTGTGAAGAGAGCTTACTATCCCCTAATATGAAGTTCAGAAATACACACTAAAGCAGAACAGAATCTGAAATATATAAAAACTAAAATCTGAGGCATCAGTATTCATGCTATAGTTTCCCATTCAATAAATGAGAAAGATCCAGCCATGTTCTTTTAATAGAAATGAAGTGACATCTTCAAGGGCAACTCAGAACCACTCTTCCTGTGAAAAGATGTTTAGCAAATGACAGAACACTATTTCAGCTGGTATGAAATGTTATCCATAGCTTGTTCCAAAAAAATGGTACCTCACCATTGCAGGATCTTTCCCTTCTCTTTGATACTTGGGTCTCTCTCATGTATGTCCCAGTATTTTGTTTCTTCTCTTGATGTAACATTTCTAAATCCATTGAGAAAACGTTGCCTATGTCTCCTTGCCTTATTTGCTGAAGTCTCTATGGAAGCGGTCTTCAGTATTCCTGAAATGTAATTTGTACAATTACAAAAACATGTAATGACACTTAAATGGCAGCAACTGAATACAAGAATTTTTAACCAAATGTACTGAATTAGACGATGGCTTTATTATAATTTTTGAAAAGTCTGGAACAAACCACTGAGACCTTCAACTTTAGAAGATGATACAATCAGTATAATTTCATGGTTTAAATTGATAATATTCTTTAGAATAACAATTTTGTGACATTGAGTGAGTTGCTTATTCTACTTAAGTATGTGTCCTCGGTTGCATAAACTTAAAAAAAAAATTACATGTAACCTGCTACACTGTGAATTGACATGCAATGCTTTAAAATTGCTACCAACTATAACAACTATCACACATACGGAAACCAGGATTCAGGAAAAGCTGGTCTCATAGCTTTATGGAATACTATATATTCCATACATCTATATCTATAATCTTTATAGATAACATTCCTCTAAGTAGAGGGAACTGAGAAAATGAACAATTGCATATTCCCAGAATAATTATTTCAATTTCTAGTGATGTAGGAACTTAAAACTAATCCTGAGATTTGAGCTTTGAATCTCCATATGCAACTCACATGTAGAAATAACAGCTGGACTTAAGAATTAGTAAATATTTAAGCATAGAAATTGAGAAAGTTTATAGGTGCAAAGGTAATTAATTATGCTCAGAACACTTCTGCTGCAACAGGAAGAGCTTGCAGGGAGTGCAT
Source organism: Diglossa brunneiventris (assembly GCA_019023105.1). NCBI lineage: Eukaryota > Metazoa > Chordata > Aves > Passeriformes > Thraupidae > Diglossa > Diglossa brunneiventris. Next base: position 2,478,072 of record CM032382.1, read on the forward strand.
TAGTAAAGCATTGTAGATTTGTTATAAAATATTAAGACAGCCATCTAGATTTGTCTAAATTCTGTGAAAAATACCTTTATTTTGTAGGCTGAATTTAGGTAGGTTTTTAGAGTTACATCTAGACTGCTTCTGCTGTATTTATATGCTACAAGCCTGTTTCCCATAACAACCCTTGAGTCTCTGCTTAACCCTGGAAACACCTACAATACTGTACTACCTAAATTTTTATTTCTGACCTTGTACAGAATTGACTTGCTTTTTGGCTTCAGTGTGGAGGTTTGACTCTAGCCTTCAGTCCCTAAGGAATTCAGAAACTAGAAATTTTGTAGCAATTCTTTATGCTGGTTCCAGTACAGTAAATATTATCACATTCCATCTACTGGGCTGAGCCTGCAAAAACAATTATGACTCTATATGATTTTATTTCTGAGGCATGTCACAACATGTAAATGTATTCCTTAAAACTTAAAAGAAGCATGCATGTTTTCTTGAAATCTATTTTGATCAAGTACTTGCATTTTCAGTTAATGTGATACTTTTAACTCACAGATATTCATGGTTCTACAATATGTATTATATTGAACCATCTGTGGCTTCTAAAGGTTTGTGTGGTCCCTAGAGAGAAATAATAGTGTTTTCTCCCCCCTCAGTCAATTAGTCAGCATGGTTGTATTAGAGCTGTGGTTCATCAAACAACAAGCCAGTGTGTCTTTTCTTCTCAGAAAAAGAATTTGGAGGTGTTATCGTTCATGAACATTTGGAAAATATGGGGGAATAGGAAAGTTTTAGAGTATGATGGTGAAATTGAAGGGGTAAAGGTGTTGTGGAGGTACGCAATGGTGCATAACAAGACATAAATGATGACATGGCAGAAACTGGGATTTTAAAACTGTCCAGCACTATAGCTATGACTCTTGGGGGAAAAAGGAAAGATGGAAGAAATTATTTTACAGGGATGCAGGCCATCTAGCAGGAGAAGAGTGTTAGTGGAGTGTGGAGTCACTGAGTAGACCTGAGGGAATCCTAGTAATGGGGAAGAGGATATCTGAGGCTTTCACTGCGTAACAGAAGGGAGAAGGACAGGGAGTACACTGTAATTTTGGGAATATATTATCTGATGGCATTCAAAGTGTCATTAACCTGGCCCAGCCCAGCTGAGCCCCCATCAGCTGCCGGGCAGGGGGAAGGGAGGCCATGGCCCCTGGTGTGCTGCAGCTGAGCCCTGGCCTGGCTGCTGAGATCCCAGCTGCTCCCCTCCCACACCGCAGCCGCTGCTGAAACCTCCATCATAAAACAACTCTGGCCACAAGCTGCCAGCCCGGTGGGGAGACATGACCACCTGCAGGCCCTGGGTGAGATATTAACTCTTTGAGTGCATAGATAAGACTTGCAGACCTTCAGTCCTCCCTGGAGTGAGAGAAAAGAACGTAGTGAGAACACGTCGAGGAACAACTTGAAGACATCAAGGTCAGTAAAGAAATAGTCAAGTCCCAGATAGGACGGATGGGGTGATCCCTTAATTTTGGATCTGAAATCCTCTTGTGAAGTTATGGAGAAGAGTGCAATTGATACATCAGACTCTTTTTCCCTGTAACTCATTGAAAGTAGGGGGAGATTTAGTGTTCAAGTTGTAGATACGTGCAAAATTGTAGATATGAGCCTTCATGCTAAAGCAAGCAGATGTTGAAGTAGCTGTGATCCCATGAAAAGTTTGAAGAGAGTGAGAGAAGAGAGAGAGAGAGAAAAGAGTAATGAAGACCCTTTGCCCCCTGGGAGAGAAGAACAAGACCTCTGTTCCCAGAGATGAAGATTTCAGAGATAGATAATGAGAACTTTTGCTCTTAAACAGCTCATATTTAAAATAGTACCCCATAACTTGACATGGCTCATAAATGCAGCTGTGGAAGAGCTGTGAAAGATGGGAGGGATTTCACAGTTGCAGATACACAGGCAGCTGCTATTCATAGAAATTAAAAGCCATAAGAGAGCTGTTTTCTTGTGGAGAAGTCTCCATAAATTGACAAGAGGGGACTCCTCTCCCTTAGTGAACTGAAGAAAGACTATTCTAGAAGTGATAAACTGACTGAATTGTTTCTGTATGTTGTTAGTAGGAAAGAAAAGGTTGTAGGAGGGAGAAGAAGTGTTCTAAAGGTGCTATTCTGATTCTTATTATTCTTTCTCTTAGTTACTGTTAATAAAGTTTTCTTTATACCCTTTTAAAGTTTTGAGCCTGCTTTGTCTTCCTCCTAATCCTATCTCACAGCAGGAAATGAGTAAATAATTTTAGAGGGTGCATGAGCATTTGGCCAGCACTAGACCCAACACAACTACTGAGTCCATTGTTACATGTTCCTTTTTGTGTTCAAGATTGTGGCATATATTCTATTTCTATTTGTTTGAAAAGTGAAAGGTACAGCAACACATGCAGAAGCAACATGTGAAAAGATTCTAAGCATTTTCCCTGGCAGTTTCTTCTCCAGATGTCTGATTGACCAGGCACAGTGCAGCCACATAAATTTACAAGGTTTTGAGGTTTAGATTGAACTACTTCCCTGCATAAATATTATTTAAGTACTGTTTGATATAAATATAAAATAAACTTAATAAAAAAAACTTCAAGCTATCCTAAGCAAAATGTAACCAGCAAAGGGTTAAAAGAAATCTAATATTTCTTGATAAGGAAATAAATCATAAAATTATAGAATATGCTGAGTTGGAATGGCCCCATCAGGATGATTGAACTCCAACTCCTGGCCCTGCACAGGACAACCGAGTCACACCACGTGCCTGAGAGTGTTGTCCAAACTCTTCTTGAACTCTGTCAGGCTTGGTGCTGTGACCCCTGCCCTGGGAAGCCTGTTCCAGTGTCCAAACACCCTAGGGGGCGAAAACTTCCTCCCGATACCCAGCCTAAAATTCTTCTGACACACCTTCATGCCATTCTCTCAGGTCCTGTCACTGGTCACTAGAGAGCAGAGATCAGCACCTGCCCCTCCTCTTTCCCTCACAAGGAAGTTGCAATGAGGTCTCCCCTGAGTCTCCTCCAAGCTGAACAAACCAAGTGCTCTCAGCCTGTCCTTGTACAGCTTCCCCTCCAGACCCATCAACATCCCTGTGGCCTCCTTTGGACACTCTTTGATAGTTTATTATGTTCTTTGTATGGTGGCACCCAAAACTGCCCTCAGGGTGAGGCCACCTCAGCCCAGAGCAGAGCAGGACAATCCCCTCCCTTGCCCAGCTGGTGATGCTGGGCCTGATGTCCCCAGGACAGGGATGTCCCTCCTGGCTGCCAGGGCACTGCTGGCTGAGATTCAGCTTGATATTGACCAGGATCCCCAGGTATCTTTCTACAGCTCTGTTTTTCAGCAGCTCATTCCCCAGTGTATGTACATCACAGAGTAGCATGTTATGTCACCTATAAAAGCTGTAACCTTGGTAATGGAACTGGCTTAGTGGCAGAAATGTTCAAAGTAGGAGGTATGCTCACATAAGGGTAATAATTAGAACTCAGTACATGAGTTAGCACAATGGCTTTCCAAAAATAATAAACTTTATGTGATTAGTACTAGCAAAATTTAACCAGTATGTAATTACAATTGCTATAGTTTTAAATTCAGGACCAATTCTCAAACTTGAAGCAACTTCTACATTTATTATTTTTACACAATATGCATAAGATTTTCGTGCAATATTTTATTATTAAACTGCTCTCATTTTACAATTTCCTGCTAGTGACCTCTGAGTTTTTCAGTCTTAGCTTTTATTTTTATAAAAAAGCTTGTCATTTAAAAGTGTAATTTACTTTTAATTTTTCCTAAATTTTTATAGAAAATTGATTATATTTCTTTCTCTTTTAAACTCTTCAAAGTCAGATACATTTGCTAGCTGTAGTCAGAGTCCATCACCTGTTCACATGCTTTTAAAATAATGCAATTATCAATAATCACTTAATTTTTTTACTGGTCCTGATTTTTTCTGGGCACAACTATGAAGAGCTCAATCAGTTTCCAAAGGGACTGAATCTTTTGTGTGCGTATGATTTATGTAAAACATGAGAGGGAATTTATAATAGTGGTGAAGGTATACACATCTGGGATGTCCCTAAATTAGTCCTGTGTTTCCTAGATATCTTGTGTAAATTTCTAAGACTTGGAGATTATATATCAAAATATATATCAAAAATTTTTACAGCTATTTTTTTTTCACTGCAATATGATGAATATGAAGCATTTTCTACTCCAGGGAAGGCATTCACTCTCTCTCTCTCATTCCTCACAGCTCAATAATATTTATTTCCCAACATATCTCAGATAATTTCTACATATTCTTCAGATCTAAAAGAGCATCAAATTCTGATCAAAATTCCTATTTCTCTTAAAAATCTGTAAGCTTTCCATGATATTGAATAATGTCAGGTGCTGCTAGGAGAGCTTCTTTTGTTACACCAAGTCCCTATCCAAAACAAGGCAAAAGAGGCAAATTATATAAAACATTCAAGATGAATCAGCGAAGAGCAAGCTTAGAAACCTGCAAGAGGCAGAGGAGGTGAAGCTGTTTATGTAGAATGTCCTCTCAGCATATTGAAAATTGAAAGGAAATTAAGAGAAGCAGAATTAGAATGAGGAAGGAAACAGCCCTGTTTGGAAGGTAGGTAAGCTGCAAATGTATAAAACCTGTTTGTTTTTCTTGACACTTAAACTTTAGTATTAATAATAAAAAATTAAAAAAAAAAAGAAAGAAAGAAAAAAAAAGACTACCTTGATTGTTGTTAACCAGACAGGCAAAATCTTCTGATTTGGAGATTTTATTTCCAGTAAATTTAATGACTTTTCTTTGTGAAAAAGACAAGAAATGCAAGTGAGTTTTCTTCATAGATCAATTGTCTAAACATCCTTATGGGTTTTGCAAACAAAAATGAAACTGAATTAGCTGACCTACAATTTCACTACTGTAGTCATAGCTCTGAACCATATAGGCATGAACAGAATGTGCTTTTATTTCTAGAAAATACTCAGGTTTAGCTGCTTGGGAGACAGTGCAAACAGTGCTCTGTTTGTCATGTCATTATTTTAAGATCTACATTTTAATAACCAAATGTATATCAAAACACTGCAAGGAAGAAATTAGAGTCCAACAATGCCTGCTCTTCTTGTCCTCCATGCGTAAACATGGCTGAACAACTTAACTGTGGATAGGTTTATATCTGATTTCACTGTAACTTGAACAAATTATATCTGATTTCACTGTAACTTGAACAAAGAAAGATTGATCACTGGAGAACAACAAAAACAACAACAAAAATTCCAGGTAAAATACTGATTTTAAGATTAAACTGTGCACAGTCACATACTGATGGTTTTTCTGTGCTTATATTCTCCAGTGGACATAATCAACTAACAAATTACAATAATATGATCTAATTTGAACCACCATAAAGGGGTCTTCAGTCACAAGCATTGAAGGGCTTTGTTTCATAAAAATCACACTCAGCTATTTGTGATGGCCAGAGTGTGGAGACAGAAAATATTACAGAAATGTAGAGGCTTTTACTTGATGCTAACAATGTGTGTATAATCAGAGAAACAGATAGAGATGACGTCCCTATTTGCATCTAATGGAATAAACATGGCACTCTTGGACCCTTAAGTATGTCCTTAAATATGGACCCTTAAATATTCTACTCAGGAAAATTTTTGCATTAATTTCATTCACTCAAATACTAGATTATCTTGCTGAAGTGGTGCAGTGTTAAAAGACACACTTAATGGGTTTGTTCTTCAGAAATGTAGTTACCTGTGTCAATGTTCTAAAGAAGAGGTCACAAAAAAGAAGATGCAAATTATGAAGTAGTAAGAGTCATCTTAATTAGTCATCTCAATATGAACAATGAATCTTGTACTCAGGTACAGACTTGGAAGTGTACTGAATGTATTAATCTGCTTTCATGTAAAAGAAAGGTTAAGACTGAAAGGCTCAAAGCCAAAGGAGTCCTGTAATAAAATTTGTACCTTCAAAACTTTCAAGAAGAGAAAAAGGCTCTAATATCACATTTTTGGGATAAAATAATGAACAAGTTCACCATTCAACAGCTCTTTGTCTCCGCTTCATAAGCTTTAAAGTTGCAATAAAAATGTTTTACTAGTGTTATTAGAGAAATTAGGGTCTTAAATTGCATGCATAAGTAGAAATCTCAACTTTTCCTATTAGAGATAGAGACATAGATTGGTTTCTCTGGATTTGAAATGATTCCCAAGCTCTGCAGTTGGGAATATTTAACTTTTTTGTCTAATATATTTGCTTTTTTCAGTTTTTGTAAGAGTATTTGCATGCTTTCTAGACCTTTGGCTTTTAGGAACTTTTGAAAATATTTGATCTTATAAGTGATGTTTACAGCCTGAAAAGTAATATAGACTTTACTCTTTGAATTCAAAGATTTTTAAATAAATGGTCTAACCTGAATTGTTGTAAACCCAGTTGTGTTTATTTTTGTCCTTGAATGAAGGTGGAAGGCAGGGAAAGGGGAAAAATACTTATTTTATGTTCAAGAATGTGCCTCCTTTTCTTATTACTTTGGTCTTGGGTTTTTATTTTCACTTGAATTTTGTCATTGTAAATTTCTGAATGGTGACAAAAATTGGCAATTTTCACATTGGAATATTCTTTCAGAAAATTATGATTTGTTGGTAGCAACAGGTTTTGTAACCATCAGTTGCCTTTGATGATAAAATTGTTTTCAGAAAAAGTGAAAGTCTGCAATAATGTTTCTTTAGAACAGAACATTCATATTTTGAAATACTTTTGAATTCATCTCAATATTCAAAGTGCAGGGTTTTAATAAAATGGCCATATATGATTTTTATTCTTTTCAAAAGACAGCAATAAAAGTGACCGGAAATTAATTCTTTTGAGCATTCTCTTTTAAATTTCCAGCGCTTAATGTTTGGTTTGCTCCAAAACAGATGATGCTCAGACGACTTAAAAAAAAGACCTCATAAGAATGGGAACCTTGGTTCCTACACAACTTTGGATGTACTAGTCACTTCTTTTGAGGGAGTAGATCATGTTGAAGCAACAAGAGATGAAAAAGATGAATTCATTTACATAGTGTTTTCTGACCACTTAATGAAGAACAGACTAAAACTTCTTTTGAAATCTCTGCTATGATTCGCACCATCTGCAAGGCTTTTTTCATTGTTCTCCACAGTGCAAATTCTCTTTGATGTTATTCAAAACCTGTATTTCGCCTCTTGTCTCTATGGCTGTTTGTAATTTCACCACTTGGTCAGGTGGTGAAAGATTGTTAGTAAAGAGAGACATTTGTCCTGTAAAGCACAGCTAACAAAGGAAAACTGTTTTAATTTTTCTAAATGGAAATGTTGGAGTTATTTATACCAGATTTTCAAGAAATCAAATATCCTTATTAAAAAGAAAACAGCTAGTGTTTTTGTCAGGTAGAGTAAATTATTACATAGACCTCAGATGGAATTGCTCTTAGATATGAATTCTCACGCTGGTTATGTAAGCTCATTTGATCACCTCAGTTCATCTCAGGAATGAAAGAGATCCAAGGTTACATATATTAAATACAGATTACTGCAGAAAATCCTTAGATTGAACTGATTATTGAAGTCACGGGGGAAAAAAGTAATTAATTTTAGCAAAGGTATTGAATTTTTTTCATGTCAAGCCACACATCAATGAATTGCTCTCTCGTGGTCATCATGTAAAGAATAGGAAAGACTAATAAATACCTTGGTTTCTCTAATTTGTTTTTTCCTACTGTAACATCAAGTACATGATACTTTTGTTTTCACATCCATTACAATTAGTATGCAAAAAGCCCTGAGACAAAGGAGTAAGTGAAAATTTTATCCAGATTGGAAATGTATTTATCCATGTTTTAGATTCAGTATAACTGCAAGACAGAAAAAGCTGTGCAAATTGCATCAAGATAAGTTTTTTTTTTTTTTTTAATTGCATTAGGGGCCATGTGCCAGGCATCCAAGACTGTTGTTTTCAATTGCATAAATGCTGAAAACACAACTAATTAGAAAGAATAGGAAAAACAAGAATGTGCATTTCAGAATGCTCCTTACTGTTTTTAAAAAATTCAGTTGGAAGGCACTGTTTTCTATCAAATTTTCTCTCTTTCATAACATTTCATTTGCTATTCAAGGATTCTGTACATTTTGTAAAGACTTTTTAACAGATAAATAAAATTTTAAATCAATACAATGAATTTAGACATTACCTCAGGCTAACATTAATAGGATATTAATACTGCCAACAAAATATGGCTGAGTGGAAATAAATTTACATCACGGCATTTAAATACAGAATATGTTGAATTTACTATAAAATCAGGGAATGCATTTCTGCAAACAAAAATAGGAAGTTAAAAAAGTAGATAAATTTTCTGAAAAGTAAAATGTTGTTGAATTTCCAAGCAGTTATGTGGCTAAAATTTAGGTCCAGTTTGCTCTGTGTTATATGGTATTGTCCCACTATTTTCACTAGCTTATCACACCCAGTGTAAATTGATTTATGGTCCCAGTTCACTGGAAGCCTGAACTTTCTTTGTTGTAGTCAGAGAGAGTTATCATTGACATCAGCCTCAAGGAACAAAGAATTGAGCCCTTTACATTCTCTGCTGTGACTTATTTGTACAAATATGCGTTATACATGAAGGCATTGTGAAGTAGAAGCATAATACATTGGCCTTTGGGGCAAAAACATTGGCATTTTAGCTACATACTGCTTTCATTAGTAGTTGAAAAAATGCCGCCAAAACACTTTTGTCATCATAGTTTTGCAAACCTTTTCTCCAGAACCCTTTCTTTTTACATTTAAAATACCTAACTTCTGCCTTTTCAGTATCTAAGTATTTTTTTACACCCAAGTTTTAATTTCTCTATTCCTTTACAAACATAACTTATATTCTCTTAATATATCCTTTTAAATGAATTGAACACCATAACAGGCCCTGAGATGTGTTTCCTCTTTAAAAGGTTTTTTGGTTGGTGTGGGCAAGCATTTACAAAAATAAAACATATATTTTATTTCTTTAGATGAAAGGTACAGGTTCCAGTGAAATGTAGGAAGTGAGGAGTCAAAGTTCACTCTGAGCATGCCACTTCCTGTAATATCCATGTAATGATCACTAATGTTCAGTTTCTTGCTAGGAAGAACCTAGAAGAAAAAAACACTTTTCATTTTAGCTTTCACAGGTAACTGTTTTATAATGATCAAAAATTCTAAAATCAAACCTACACAGCTTTGTTAAACAGAGTTGGACTTACATAAATCAGCTCTGAATTTCATTTGTGTAGAACAGAACTAGATTCAGGTATACTTACAAGAATTTAACTGCTATGAGAAATCTATTTAACTTTGCTTTGTTCTGCCTCTGAAGCTGTAGTATTTATCCTTCCTAAGGTAGAGAAGTCTTTCTATGAATTCTTACAGGGAATGCAGATAAAATTTCAAAATCTCTGGTCCTGAAAATTTATTATGCAGAGATGAAGCATAATCTCATCTACTCTAAGTACATGTCAATGGCTACACAAGTGTTCTACTTAATAGATAATTATTAAAAAAGGCACTTGGGAGCATTGTCTGTCAAGACAATTTTTTTTCTGTTATAGTAATTTTGTTATAGTAATTATGGTGAAAAAAATTAAAAAGAGAATCAAATATTAAACAAAAAAATTGCTGTCTTCTATATGCCAGATATTTAACCACATGTAGCTGTTGTTTTAGACATCCAAGTCTACCACTACTTCCAAAATAATTATTTTGGAAACTTCTGCTCAGATCTGGTGCTGGTGTCGAACCTGGGAGAGAAGATTTCGAATGGTCGAAAGGTATTTAGAATTTAGACTGAATACATCAATGACTACTTAGGTTGACCTGGTAAAGGGATGAAACTGTATTAAATGTGTCACCTGTAAGACATCTTGCCATCTTCTCATCCACTGATACGAGTGAACATTGTTTTTTTAATCTAAGCTCTCACTTTCCTTTTTCTTTTACTCTAACAAAGTCGCTTGGATAAGTAGTGTTATTTTTATGTATGTATTTTGCAGTAATATGAAGTTTATACTCAGGCAGGACACATCTGTTCAAAGGAAGTGGGAATAGTTCACATTTCATAAAATACACAAAGTAACCGTCTCGCTACCTATCATTGTAAAACACATAATTGTCTAGAACTCAAAAAAAATATATGGGAACTGTAGAAAGTTCATTCAATGAAACAAATACTCATTTTTGCATGCCAACAACAGTGAGTATGAAATAGGGGAGGGGAGGACTCAGAGGGATTTATTAACAAAATTTTGTCAGCTTTTGGTTTTATTATTTAGTTGCACATAATATGTGAAATTTCTTCTGATTCTTCATAAATACATTGAAATATGTTTGGTTCCAATTAAGAGAAGAGCTTTATTTTTCCAGAAAAAAAACCTCCTTTATTTTCAGAGTATTTTTTCATAAATGCAGAGAAGGTGTCATTTGCAAATCAGAAATTAACCAGAGTAACCAAAGCTATTTCAGTAAAACAGTCTTCCTACATACATATGATCTTAGGAACATCCTTGTATATGAGATTGTTTTAAAAGAAGTGGGGATTATGATAAAACCTTAATATTTTTTAATTTGACAATGCAACAAAGTAAGAAAAGTTTATGAAAATCCAGTGACTTAGTGTCTGTTTTATGAGACTGACTTACATTCCCAATAAACACTAGAACTATAGCATCTCTTTTGGTTTCATTTTCCCCCTTGCTCTTCTCCACCTGTATTTGATCAGGTACAAAAAGATAAAAGTATGTTACCTCAATTTTCACAATGAAAATGTAGAATTAAAGAAAAGTTTTAGTTCCTCTCAGTTTTCTTTCTGGAGGCTCCAGGCAGCTGCTAATCATTATGCTTGCAATTTTAAAACAAGACCCCAGGTTAGTCTTTGCTAGTTTATTTACAAGAATCTCCAGTATTTGATTAGACTCCTATGTTTAATAAGGATGCTAGGTAAAAAGAGTTGAGCCATTTATCTCTGTAATGTTAGTAAATGTCTGTTTGCTGCAGAATCATTTAGATACTCTGGGTAAACACAAAAATGGGGTTATATATTCTAGGAGGAGTAGTCCTAAGACATATTAGGCAGTCACACTCCTAACTGTCACCTCCTTCCATTAATGGAATATTTTCAGTGGATTTTGTTTCATATATGTTGTAGATCTCTAGAGTTGAGCAATTGATTTATAAACACAATAAAAATAACATTTGAAATTACAAGAAAACTATACATTTGTGAGAAAATTGGTAAATAAATCCAAGTGTTTTCTCCCTTTATTTTCAAGTTCTGAAGCCTTTGACTTAGTTGGTTGTATATTTTCTGTTTCCAAGAAGACAAAGGGAAGTAAATTAGTTCTGCCTGGCTCATGTGAAGTCCAGCACAAGACAACAGTCAAGCAGCACATTCTGTTTAGAGTTTGGAGCTCACAGATAAAACTGATACCCTCTTGAAACTGAAGCTGCAGAAGTCAGAAAACTTGACCTTCTATGTGTAGGTGTTATCTCTAGTAGAGGAGTGCACTATTAGGGTTGTGCAAGAGTGCAGGAATGGGCAGGGAATTTAATGATTAAGTTCCTGAGGCAGATGTACACTTGTAAAGGCAAAGCATGATGCTTCCATGGAACAAGGGGAAAAAAAATCCCACCAAAATAGCTAAAACATTTTGTTCTTACTCACCCTTTCTATCATGATGTATTTTCCTTTAAAACATAATACTTCATCAGCCTTGTATAAATTTTTCTTACTGTAAGTGTTTTAAGAAACAGATGGCACTGGCAATGATATTTAATGTTAATTTGGTAATTGTCTCTGTTATGAGACCCTTGACCTCAGCTTAAGCTTGCCAAGCTTTAAGCATTTTGGGCAGAAATTTCCTGCTCATTGCATGCCTTTGTTTAAAGGGCATAAGAGAACAGCCAAACTCCATGTGGTTATGCCATTTCAGACATTAGTTTACTACAAACTTTGGCATTTGCTAGAATTCAAGCTATTGAGTAGATCTGACTACTGGGCTGTTTTATGATGTTAGTTGTGAGCATGCTGAATTTTCACAGAACTGTCATGGGCTGAGTGAAGTAAACACTTTCTGCTCAGGAGATGAGCAAGGCCTTTTCTATAATTTCCCCTGTAGGTTGTCAGAAGATGCTGTGCAGTATAATACTGAGAGCGGGGAAGCTTAAATTGGAATTTGATCAGGGTTGCTTTGTCAGGTGACTCCTGTGCAGGGGGCTGGTTGCCTTGCTGAACAGTGAGGTGCTTGCTGTGTGGAGCAGGGGAAGACAGAATTTGTGTGACTAAGAGAAGGCATTATCAAAATCTTTGAGATGAGCTGGCAGAGAGGATTAGGTTAACAATAAGTTTGGCACAGGAGACTGAGGGAAATCACAATGAGAGTAGCTGTAAGCTGAAGGACAGAAACAAACCTACTGTTTAGGCACATGCCTATTCAGAATATGGATCTAGGCTTGAGGTTTTGGGGGTTTTTTTTGTTCTCAAATAGCACAGTCTATTGTCAAAATGAACCAACTTCTGTATCACAGAATCAAAGAATAATAGTATCATAGAATTGCTTGGCTTGGAAGGGGCCTCAGAGATCATCTAGTTCCAGCTGCCTTGCCATGGGCAGGGACACCTTCCACTAGACCAGGTTTCCCAAGATCCTGTCCAACAGGACCTTGAACATTTGGAGGGAGGGGACACCCACAACTTCTCCCAGTGACCTGTTCTAGTGCCTCACTGCCACCACAGCAAAGAATTCCTCTCTAATATTTGATCTAAACCTACTTTCTTTCAGTTTGAAGCCACTCCCCCTTGTCCTGTCACTACATGCTCTTGTAAAAGGTCCCTTTCGATCTTTCTTATGATATTTCTTCAGGTAGTGGAAGGCTGGAACTAAGGAACTCTTAAATCTTCTTTTCTCCAGGCAAAACAATCCCCATTCTCTCAGCCTTTCCCCATAGCAGAGGTGCTCCACCCCTCTGATCACCTTGGTGCCTCCTCTGGACTCTCTCCAGCAGCTCCATGTCCTTCCTGTGCTGGGACCCCAGGGCTGGAGGCAGCTCTGCAGGTGGGGTCTCAGCAAAGGGGGCAGAGGGGCAGAATCCCCTCCCTGCCCTGCTGCCCAGGGGCTCTGGGTGCAGCCCAGGACACACTTGGCTCTCTGGGCTGGCAGTGCCCATGGCTGGCTCATGTCCAGCTCTCACCCACAGCACCCCCAAGTCCTTCTGGGCAGGGCTGCTCTCCATCTGTTCATGCCCAGCCTGGGCTGGCACCAGGGATTGCCCTGACCCAGGGGCAGCACCTGAGCTTGGCCTTGTTAAATCTCATGGGATTCCCATGGGCCACTGCTCGAGCTTGTCCTGGTCCTTCTGGATGGCATCTGTCCCTCAGGAGTGTCAGCTGCACCCTTCAGCTTGGTGTCATCTGCAGATTTGTTGAGGGTGCACTTGATCCCTTCATCATAATGAAGATATTTGATAACACTGGTCCCACTGGACTCCTGAGGGTCAGCACAGAAAAAACAGGACAATTCATCAGGAGTGGCCTGATATCCTGGTGTCTAGGGTAAAGGAACATACAGTACCAGGACAGAGATGAATGCAGTTGTTTGGTGGCCTATGGTCCAAAATGGAATAAGACATTCATCTGACATTCAGGGAAATTTTGTGCAATGGACATTAGAAAAGTCTCTCTATTTTGAGACACAAACACACACACACACTCTCTCTTTCTAGTATTTGCTACTTTTTACTTGGAGCTTTGGATTTTTCAGGAGATAAAGCTTCCTCATGCGATAATGTCTTGTCATAAGAATATGAATTAGATGGCTCATGAACCTGAATTGCCCACAGCTTCATAGCTACAAAATAGGCAGACAGAACAGAAGAAGCATGGCAATGCACTGTTGACAGTGTTTAGACAGTTAACATGGCAGACAGTAGACTTGGGTGAGTGGCCCAAGCACTAAATGACAGTCCTGGAGGTTCAGCAAATTGGGATTTTGCAGGCAGTGCACTTTCAAAAACTAAAATGGAGTAACAAACAAAATAAGAAAAGAAAATTATATGTAAAAATGAACTTTTCAAAAGACAAAGACCTCCAGAAGGTAATATGGCAGGCATTTATTACACTGTCTACAGCTTGTTTACCAATTTCTTACATCCTTTAACTTAACAGATAAATGAAATCAGTTGAATTATCTAATAGCTATTCAGCACATTTATCACATGCTATGGTTTGTAACGAAACGCTGGGATTTATATAACTCTTGAATTCAATTGGGAAGTCTTAGCAGAATTAACCCTGTTTTGTTGAGGTACCGAAGCCCAGAAAAGTGTGGTATTAAGTCCTTGTCAAAGAGACAGTAAGATACAACACACATAAAAGAAAATTCTCCTATACAACCAGAAAGGAAAGAAAAGGAATGTAAAGAAATGAGGAAGGAGAGGGAAAGAAAATGACATAAAATTGTATGTTTATGTGAAGTACATTAGTACAATTCCTACTTACATATAGATAATATAGCTGTGTGAAAGAACAGTTATACTTTTAACTAATTTGATTTAACTAGGATTTAATAAGGTTTAACTAATTGTCAGCTTTAAATGTATGAGATGGTCAAAGAGATGTTCAGATTCTGAGAGCCTGTAATTCCAGGGAATGGATTATCAGAGGGAAGGTATAAAATGTTATATTCATACATTTAAAGTTAACAATGTAGCAAGCTATGGCAGAAGTACTCTGTACAACTGAAAAATCTGAATATTTTCATATTCTTCCTCCTGGTACATATATGATAAAAACTATACAAAATACGTGGATTTGTGGGTGTGTAAGTGTATACATGCTTTCAACATTATCTTTTGCCCTAACATCATTATAAATTATAATTTATTTCCTCTTCAAACATAAGACCTTCAAGACCTGACATTTTATCTTAGCATAGGATGCCATTATGAACGTAGCTTTCTCTCTTTTCTTTCTTAGTTTCACAGCATTCCACTGACAACAAAAGAGGTATAATAGTTTAAATGACAGAGGTGAGTAGATGATCAGAAAATAGTGTGCCTAAAATCCTCACAATACAGATGATTTAGAGTGTAGCTGTTTCACCAACAATTGGAGTATTGACTGCATTAAGAATGTATTTATCAAAGTGAAAAATGATAGTTCAGGTGGTCTGTGTACATAATGGATAATAATATACTCATAAATATGGCCAAAATTTGAAAGATAACTTTTTGGCTCACTGGTGAGCTGGCAGAAAATGAATAAACTGATGTATGATGTAATATGAAAAGGAATTAAACATTAAAG
The DNA here is from genome assembly GCA_019023105.1 of Diglossa brunneiventris. Taxonomy (NCBI): domain Eukaryota; kingdom Metazoa; phylum Chordata; class Aves; order Passeriformes; family Thraupidae; genus Diglossa; species Diglossa brunneiventris. Next base: position 2,493,463 of record CM032382.1, read on the forward strand.
AGAATCAAGCAAGCCTTGTGGCCAAGAACATCAGCTATTCTAACAAAGAATATGTTATTACAAATCCCAATTCATTCGTTCAATGGACCTTCTCATCATGCCGAAGTCAAATATGCCAAGTATCTGCTAAATCTGATATGTTTTCAACCTACCACAGAAGTGAGAAAAGGATCTTTTTTGTTTGTTTGTTTGTTTGTTTGTTTGTTATTTTAATACTTGTTCCCCCATTATTCAGAGTTAAACTTCACTGCTATACCCAGGGAAGATATTTTTACTCTAGCTGATGATCTCAGTTGTTATAAAGAGTTTGTGGGACCCTGAAGATGGATCCAGTGGTGATCAATGTATCAGAACAAATACTAATGCAGTAGAACCTTCACTGTAATGCTCCTGTGGACTTCATGCAGAGAGAAAGATACTTCTCAAGGACTGCTCAGATCCAAGCTGGTAATTGAATAGCACAGTCTGAGTTTACACCTCCTAGTTATGCCTGTGAAATACTGAGAATATTTCTCTATCTTTGTAATAATTTTTTAGGTGATATTTGCCTTGACTGGAGAAAAATTTGGGAAACTGATGAGTACAGGACAAAGACAGCTGTGGCCTTTTCACTTAGCAGATCCATGTCACATATAAAACATTTTGAGGCAGAGTTGTGTTTTACTTATCAAAACTTTAGTTTATTGATTGCTCCTTCATTAAAATTATTCTGTAAAAGTCATATTTTCTACGTGAAGTTGAAATATTGGTATTTTTTTGACAAAGGGCCATAAGTTTTGGTTTTGTACATGTTTAGAAACCTATTAAATACTAAATCATACAGAATCTGATGTCTGAACAGATGAAATGTTTAGCATTTAAAGAAAATACAGACTCTCCTGACGCACTGATGACATACAGAAATTTCAAGGCGAAAAACGTCAAAGTTTACTTTTACATATAAAAACTATTGGCTGTATTTAATGTGATGGCAAATATTTTAATGTTGTGGATTATATTTGGATGGATACCAGAATGCTTGAATAAAAAATATATATTTGGCAAATTAGCCCACATTAAAAATAAGGAAAAGTGAATATATTGAATCTTTATTGAGGTTCACATTAATGTCTTGACTAGAGAACATTTTACCTGTTTTGAAACAAAATATTACCATAGACCTTTTTTTCCTCCATTAGAATTATGTAATTACAGGATAACATTAAAAGGGTGATGATGTGTTGAAAATTGAACTCATCATCCTTCTGGCATAATGAAAATAGAACCATAACACACTGTTCCAGAAGGGGATGTCGCTGCTAGGCTGCAAATTCAGACAGCAGAATTAAAAGCACAGGAGGCAGAAAAGATGATCTTTAGGAAAAGGAGGAAGGAAGGAAGTGGCAGAAGGAAGTGGCAGAAGTGGCGGAAGTGGCAGAAGTGGTGGAAGGAAGGAAGGAAGGAAGAAAGGAAGAAAGAAAAAGAAAGAAAAAGAAAGAAAAAGAAAGAAAAAGAAAGAAAAAGGAAGAAAAAGAAAGAAAGAAAAAGAAAAAGAAAGAAAAAGAAAGAAAGAAAGAAAGAAAGAAAGAAAGAAAGAAAGAAAGAAAGAAAGAAAGAAAGAAAGAAAGAAAGAGAAAGAAAAAGAAAGAAAGAAAGGAAGAAAGAAGAAATTGCATTTTGAAACTGGTGTAGATCAGATATTTACAACTTTTTGTGACTCAGCTTTACACAATGAAGATAGAAATGCTCAATACTTCTTTAAATTTCACAAATCCAGTGCAGATACCTCAATATTTATTGTCTCAAGCTCAATACTGTGTCTTACCTTTAGAGTGCTTAAACCATAAAGGTTATACCTTGATCTTTGACTGGGAACCACTAAGATCAATCATAAAAAGTGAAGTAAAAGCAGTGAAGAGGAAAAAAAACCAATCATTTTTAGGTTTTTGTGTTACAGCTTGAAAGGCGTCTGTAACATACCAGTGTTTTGGCTGTTGTTGAATGGATCTGGCCCTGCATCACGGCCATACTTCCAGCATTTTCACACTGAGCAGTAGGCTTGAGTGAGTAAGATTCTGGGAGGTGACATAGCCAGGAAAGATGACCCAAACTGATGAAAGGGATATTCCATCCTGTAGGAAGTCTGTTCAGCAATAAAAGCCAAGGGAAAGGTGGAGGAAGGGCAGGCGCTAGCTGATGGCAAGTAGAAAATAATTGTTTCCCTTTGCTTCTGCAGGCATGATCTTTGCTTTTACTTTATTAAACTGTCTTTATCTTGATCGTTATTTTCTCCTCTTGCATCCTGATAAAGAGTGAGGTATAGACTGGCTTTGTAGGTACCTGGCATTCAGCCAAGAACAAACCACAATGACCAAAGTTAAAGAACAGAGCCAAAACCAGAATGTAGAGACTTGGATACGGGGGAGAAGAAATTATAACAAAGGTCACACATAATGTGCACATTGTAGGAATGCATGCTGGGCTAAGTAGTATAACAGCTCTACCTAGAAGCTGCTAGTTGTTGACTTTCACCCTTTCTTTCCCTGTCTTGTGTAGTTGTATTGTACAGGCTTGGACAAAGGAGGTAAAAGATTAGAGTATTTTTCTTTAGAAATTCAATTATGTCAAAAATGAGATTATATAACATGTATTGTATTTTTTTTTAAATAAAGAAGAGAGAAGTAACTCCTGGAATAACAAATGTACTGATAACATTGGTACTTATGTGGGACTCAGAGTGTGAATAAGTTATTATTACAGTTAACTGACAGTAGGAGCATGGATTCATGTTGTTTATTTCTCATGTGTATAAGTACTGCCTACAGAGATTCTGCAGTTTTTGTTTTGTTTTGTTTTTTCTTCTCTGAATTCCCAGGCTTCCCAGTGACATTTTAATAGAAACTGACACATTCCTCCAAATTTCCCTATTTTGAAGTAACAACATTTCTCATCCATAACTGTTTTGACCATTTAACAGTAGATACCTTCATTTCTTTACAAATTCTGTAAAAGGAATAAAGAAAACGTGGATGTGTTGCTAAGTAGTCTGTTTGACATTAAAATCCTTACAATGAGGTTGGCACATAAGCATTTAACAGTACATGACCAGAATTGGGGATATTTTAATAATAGGAGATCATAGATGTCTTTAATCTATCCATTATCCATACTAATTCTGTATGCTAAATCCATAGAGGATATAATTTGTACTGGTTTTGTTCTGACTATGTGATTTCTCAATTCAGAGAAGTACAAGACAGTTTTTACTTTTTTTTTTTTCCAGGTTTTTTTTTCAGGTTCAAACCCTCTTTTTAAAGTTTTTTTGTCTTAATGAAAATACCTGTCCTTACACATTTTGTCCATAGCTCCTCAAACAAACTTTACCCAACAGTTGACCAGATATTGCTGCTGTGAAATATCACCAAATAATAATTCTTGCACTTTGATGCTGGCAGTGCTTCAAAATTTAATGCTTTTCAAGAATGGCAGACCAGCAGAACTGCACTGAAGCCACTGTAGCTTCCTTCAGGACTTGTGAATTTTCCTTGGGTTTTCATCATTCCTCAGACCAAACACAAAACATGCATTAGTTCTGTTAATCTCCCCCCAGTTTCAAACCTCTTATACTACTTAATAGATTAAGGGCATTTATGAAGGTCTATAGCTGGCAGGCTTTTTGTGAACAGGTTGGAGGTTCCTTGTTAAGGGTATTTCTCTCTGGGCCTGTATTCCTTCCACTCAGATTCCCATTCACCCACATCATATTATATTTTGGTATTTGGGAAAACCTCCACTATTCAAATATCCTAATTATATTTTCTGTCTCACAGCACTAAAGTGTTTTTGTTCATAAAATGCAGGGGTATAGTTTGGATTATGGTGTTAAAATGCTACTTAAAACTGTTCATTTTTTTTCATTAAAATGTTCTCCCCATCTTATTGGCCTCAGAGATACAACATATTTTCTCCATGAAGTTCCTGAGGGACAGTAAGCAATATGCTACATGTCAGTAACATTATATTAGTTTAATAGCACCTGGAATAACTCAGCTGCAAATGCTCAAATTATTCTACTTACCCACACATCTCTAATTATGAATAGGAAGCCAAGGATTTAATGAAGAATTATATAATTCTTTAATGAAAATTTTATGACAACTTAGTTGGCTGGTTTTTTACTTTAATTTGGATCCATTTACACAGCTGGGTGTAGCTAAGAAGCCCCTTGGGCACACAGCAGTTCCTGGCTGGCAAAAATGCAATTCTGACTTGTACTGTTGCTGTCTGAAACCAACATCTTCACTGTGGGGTTCTGGAAACTCAGCTAAGCTTCAGAAAATGCTTTATCTCTATGTCTAATGCTGGCTGGCCAGACTGGAAGATCAGCTAGCTGCTCCTGATTTGTTATGTAGAGTTGCCTTTAAATGGCCTTGTTTATGAACAAGATGTGGTTTAATCACATCAGCAAACCCTTTGTTTTATTCTTCTGAGATCTAGGTCTGACTTTGGCTACAACCTTTAGAGTTGGCAAAGGTAAGAAAACAAGTTCAGGGACAAGTGCTTTATACCAGCTTTGTGATGGATGTTTAAAACTAGTTTTAGAGAACTAAATATGATGAAGAATCTGAAAACATTTGTAAGATAAATTTTGTACTGATCTGAAAAAATAGATTAAAAATCCTCTTATTCAGCATGTATCATAGGCTTGTTGTGTCTATCACCAATTCCTGAAATCAATGGATCAGAGCCCGGCAATGTGCATCAAATAGAGTTCTGAAAGTACTCTGCTTTCTAAGAAAATCAAAGATACAATCAATGATAAAAATATAGGCACTGCCTCTGTTTGTTATTATTGTTATTTTTTCAGTTTTGTTTAGAATATTAGACTGAACAATAACATTATTATTTTCATAATACTCTGTTTTTGATTCATTCCCATCTCTGACTACTCACTTCTGTAGGGATCCCAGCATCTTCACCATCCTGGGTCTTAAAAGAGCCATAAACCCTGCAAAGCTGAAGCAGGGATCCTCCTGCCAATGTTTTTTCTTGCTTAGTTTCCAGGGAAGAAGAATTTTGCCCCCAACGATAAATATTTTCACTGTTGAAAGATGGTGACAGAGCTGCAATAGAAATCAGTGTTCAATCCATCCCATCTGTGGGTAAACACAATGTTAGATTTCTTTTCAAATGCAAACAAGAGATGATTTTCAGACATGATTCCTTTGGAGTAAATTTAAAATGTGAGAATTCATACAGCATAATAGAAATGTCTGGCAGTTCAAAGCATAAAATGTTTCATCCTTGAGTAATGGTTTTATAATTCAGAAAGTGATTAGAACAATGCATTGACTCTTTAACATGAGCCGTGATATCCTAGGGATTGACTGTCCTATGGGACTCCCAAGCTGCCTTTTCTTCATAATCTTTCTAGAAAATGACATAAATTAAGTAAATAAAAAAATATATAAGAAGAATTATATGGAGGTGTTGAATAAGCCCTTAACCCAGCATAAAAATATTGTGTGCAAAGTACTCAGGCTCAAGTTCAATTCAACTTTGAGGTGACTTTCAGGAACAGAGTTAAGCAGCAATTGTAATACTGAAAATCTCCCAGATGTTAATGCTAGTTTTGCATCATCAGCTTCTAATCAGTCATATATTTTTCTTTTGAAAAGGAAGAAAAACACATACTGCAAGTATACCTGATTCATGAGGGTGTGATTCCACCTAGACACTACTACTGAATTGTGATGATGCAAGGTATTTAACATTCCAGGAAGTAATACTCAGGTAACTTGACATCTGAAAACTCAGTTTTCTAAATAAGTTCCTTTTTTTCCCCCAGGACTTTTGGAGGTGGTTTAAGTCATGTGCTTAATTTCTGCAAACTCAGATAGTGCTTTGAACTGCCACAAAGAGAAGACAACCTATGTTAATTGTTTTAAATCACAAAAACATAAATAGAAGCAAACTTGTGAATTCATTGACAAGTAAACTGATCTTATAAAGTAAATAGCTTAATTTGCCTAAAAGCTTTCCTTTTATATCTAATTCCAGCTGATCTGCTCAGTAGCTAAATCTACTAGCATAGATTTTTTTAGTAGCTACATTTTTGGGGTTACTAACTTCCAGGAAAAGAAACTGTATTCACTGAAAGTAATAGCTTAATAGTATAATGTTGTTTAGACTTTTCCTCTAATAAGTATAGTATGAAGGAAAGAGAATGTGACTTCTAAATTTTTTTGATTCATTTGATTTCATGTCTCAATTTTTTCACTGTGTTCCAAATATAAGAATCCATTTTTTATGTCTAAAGCATTCCCTTATTTTATCTTAAACCTTAGTCAAACACTTTTTACAAAATAGTTCCAATGAAAAGATCTTTCAGGTTTCTTGAAGATAATATTGCATAATAATTATCAAAAATGGACTCTTTTAGGATAATGTTTGAGATCTGGAAATCCTTGTATACATATCTGGTTTATCAGTCTAAGTAAAAAGAAATCAGTCTGAAATGCCTGTAATTTATGACAGTTACAGTTGAGAACACAGTCAGGATGGATGTAGCCTTTATCTGACTAGGGTGAGAAGGAATATGGGGGGAAGGGAGAAAGGGAGAGAGGTGTACACTCATGGGTGTCTCAATTAGCTGCTACAGGTCATATAACTGCTCTAGAAAGTGAAAATAGGAGGGCTACACCCCTTTATCCTTCCCTGCAATGTCTCTAGCCAAAGCCAAGAAATACTTTTCTTGCAATTTACAGGCCATCTGTGGCTAAAAGTCAGACTCCACTGAATTCAGTAAGTAAGAAAATACTACCTTGCTTATTCTGAGGAATAGTTACCAATTTTCTAGTTCAAGAAAAGTGATATTTTCAAAGGTAATGGTTTGCATGTTGCACAACTGTACGTCATGAAAATAAGACAGGATCTCTGTCACTTTGGTTGTAGAGATTTTGTTTTGGTATGCTGCAACTAAAAACTAGTCTAGGCAATCAAGAAAAAGCACATTGAAGAATATAAGAGTGAAAGCAATCAAATTTTAAAATAAAGACAATCATTTTGGACTGAATCCCACAAGCTGCTGTGTTCTGATTTCTCACACAGAAACACAGAATGTGTTTTGTCTCATTCTGCCCTCTTATCTTTAATTAGATATTTGACTTTAAACAGTATGGGAACAGAATTAGTCAAAAGAGTAATGCAAGGCATATGAGCCTTGGTTTAACTTAGAACTGGAAAAGACTGTTTACAGCTAATAAACAATAGAGTTTTAGTGAGAAAACACATTTACAAGATAAATTCACTTGAGTTTCCATTAAAAGTTACCTTTGATTACACATAAAAGACAGTTTAGGTAATAAAAGTATTTAACAGCAAATTCTTGTAAATGAAATGTTTTAATTTTTACAAAATGGCCTTTTAATTGGCATAAGTAATTATTTACACTTCAATAAAAAATAAAATCAGCTTTTATTTGTGTTTCATTAAATAATTTGAATTTCACTAAAAGATAAAATTGTCTTGTTTTTGTTTGGTAGAGGAAATTTTGTATCAAAACTTAGATATCGTGTGAAGCTTAGAAAGAGGAATACTGGTTAATTGAAGATAATGCATGGAGTATCTGGAGTTAGTAGAGCATACAGGTCATATTTAAGTTTCATATCACACTTCTAAAACAAATAGGTTATCAAACTATATAACTTTGGGGTCTTAGACAAACATAATTAAAATAGTTCAAATTACATATGTGTCTTGGGTTGACTTTATGATGCTGAATTGTATTCCCATTCATCTGTTTAGCCCAGAAATAAGTTTTGCACCTTTAAGACTGGTTCTGAGGGCAAAGTGGAAGAGAGAAGAAACCTGGAGTTTGTTATCAGAAACTGCACTCCTTCCCCCACATTCCTGCTCCTGGACTGTGCTGTCTCTGGACCGACAGCAGGACAGATCTCTCCTTTGCTTTTAGTTTTAGCTAGCTAAGGCAGAGAAGTTCCCTGGACTGTGGTTTTTGTTTCTTGGACCTGTTTAAACCTGCTCTGGACTGAAATCCCAGAAGAGCGCCAGGAACTCCCACCTGTGGCCCATTGGACTGGGCCTGGGCCATGGCATTTCCAGCACTGGAGTGGCTGATACAAAACTGGGTGAGCCGAGCTACAGCCCACCAAGGGAGCTTTCTGAGTTTGTCATCTCTTCAGAACAGCAAGAGGTTTTTATTGTTTAATAGTGTTCTCTTTTTCTTGTGTGTGCTGGTGAATGCTTTGCCTGTTAAATAAACAGGTTTTTTTCCACTTTTCTCCAAAGAAATATTTTCCAGAACCAGCTGGGGGAGGGGCCACTTGAATCTGCTTTCTAGAAGAACCCCTTTAGAAGTTTTCTCCCAAATTTGCCCTAAACTAGGACAAAGAGTTTTTCATTTAAACAAAGCAAACACAATTTTCATTCAAAATAAAGTTTATCAGCCTTTTTGTTTTCCACTACCCCTACAATCAAATTCCAATATAAAAAAGCAACAAAACCCAAACAAGCAAAAAACCACCAACTAACCAACCGAAAATATTCTGCTAATTTTTGAAATCAAATCTAATTTTATACAAAAATTTTGACACAAGGAGGATTAAATTAACAGAAATTGCTAAATGCAGTGATGTAAAATTCTAATTTTTAGATTCTGGTCTTACAAAAGAGAAGTCATGCTGTAGAAGTGTGTACCTAAGGAGATACTTGGAGAACATAAGGAAGTCTGCAAGCTGACCCATTAGCTAACAGAGAGGGTTTAGCATTTGCCTAATTAAGAATTAGTGGATGTGCCAATTCATATAACCCCAGAGTATGGAGATAGCAGCAACTGCACTTTTCCTTCTTGTTTTCAGGAAAAAGCCTATGTGTAGTACGTGTAAAAGTGGAACAAACAGAAATATTCAGTAGAAGAATTGGGCAGTACTAGTGGAATAGAGAAAAATATAGGAAACAGAATTTCGTAAAGAAACATAGATTGAGTATTGAATTTTAAATGCTGGGATTTTCTGGCTTTTGGAAATCACCATCTTAACCAAATATGATGCCTTGATATAAAAGCTGAAGTCTACAGTAAATTAGAGAGATTAGTTCACAGAATGTCTGTAAAAATGTCTCATTTTAAAAGTGTGAGAGATGATCTGAAGTTCCCCTCATTTTGCCTCACAACTGTCTCAAGGACAGACATCAGAACCCTGGGTACCCTGATCGGAATTTCTGGCCTGCCAGTGGTGGATGAACGTCAAATAATTTTGAGGCCTAAGCAGAGTTTCTGGCCTGCCAAGCTATTGTTTGCAGATGTGTTTGCTGCTATGGAACACTGAGGCTGGTGGAAAAAGAAGGGCCACCTTGCCCTACTTTGCCAGCACCTGCTTTTGCAACAATAGGCCTGGAATTTCCCCACCTCTCGGCTTGGCTGACTTTTCTGGGCTAACCTTTGGTGTTCCCGACAGAAAACCCTCAATCTGTTTTACAACCACCATGACAGATGGACTAAGATGGTAGAAGCCTCGCTCTCAAGGATTGAGACATGAAAGCCCTAAATGGAAGAGCTCCCCCTTCACCCAGGGACTGAGCCTGAAACCCCTAACACGGGGGAGCTGAGTGTGGGGAGGTGAGCTGACCAAAGCGAGATGTTTGCCTGCAGGTGTGACCATTGGAACAAGAAGACAATGGTTCTTGCCTACTGCTGAGAATATAGACTGTTTGTACCCATCTTCAATGCCTTCTTTCTCCTCAGCAATTTCAATAGACTGTTCTTTATTGTATCTGATTTCCCTCAGCCATTTCAAGACCTGTTTCCCCGCCCCCCAAAAAGGACCATCAAGCACCTTGAGTTAACCAGCGTCTTTTGAGATCTCCCCTGACATGACCAGGCGAACTCCGTCGACTGGACTTTGAAGGACTTCATCTTTCTACATTTGGTAGCTATATACCTTTCTTCTCTTCCTCCCTCTCTTTCCCCTATTCTTTCCTTTTTTCAATTCCCCTAACAGATTTGCTGTGGTCATTTCTATAAAGGTGCATTAGTTTTTGATTATTACTGCAATCCCCTTTCCATGTTGGTTTTTTGCACTCTAGAGATCAGTTAACGAACCATCACGAATTCTGTTCATAGAATGGATCGTGACAAAAAGGGGAAGTAGTTTTTCATAATTCACTTTTTAAAATAGATTTTATAAAATATATTCTGTACATCATTGAGAAAACAATATTTTGCAGATCATTGTATGCTTTTGTTAGCAAGAAATGGGAGCAGGTTTTCTATTGCTATTTTCCTATTGCAAATCCCTGTTTGCAACAATTATTGTATATTATGTACCACATTTGCATTTCAATTCAAGTTTTGTTCTACTTACACTTCCCATATTCGGAGACCTCTCAGGTCTATAAAGACTACCTTGCTTCCCCTCACCTTTTTTTTTCCCTCCCTGGAAGAAAAAGGAAAAGAAGATAAATTAATAAGGACATTCACTGCTACCTCCTCAAAGGACAATGTGTTAAAGGCATTATTTCTGCTCGAAAAATGGCAACACTTCTCAGAAGGAAAAGGAAGACCCTGATCCAGCTAGGGCAGAGGAAGCTCCTAGAACTTATTTAAACGTTTATACAATAAGCTCTCCAAAGATCATAAAGATATCCATATCATAAAGATATGAAATGAGTTTTTCATAGATACTCTATTCCATGATAAGCTTTTGTTTGTATTGAAACTCTTGAAATTACTTAAACAGTAAGTGCTGAAGTACTCTTGTGATCTAAGTGCATTTACAAGTGGCACTGGATTCAAAGTAATGTACACAGGAAATTTTATAAAGATATTATATTCCAAAATCATGAGGACTAACATTTCTAGATGATAATATTTCAATATTTAATCTAGATGTTTGATATGCATGTGCTTTACCCCTATGTGTGGTAGATGTTAGGCTACAAAAAGGTATCAATCATTATGATATTTAAGCAATACGCTTTGCAGGCAAGAAGGAATAAACATGTGAGAGAAAAATTAAGGGAGTTGTGGGAAATCTGGAAGTAGGTGAGATAAATCATAACAAGTTTGTGCTTTTCCCAAAAATATGTATTTCATTAATTTCAAAGTTAGCAATTGAGTTAGTCATTTTCCTTTTCCAGAAAGGGTTTTAGATAGTTTTTTTATGATGACTTTGTGTATTTTGATTAAGTAATCCAGACAATTATGTAACAGCATGAACAAGAAATATTAGTCACTTAAAATGGTAACTAATAAGAGAAATCTCATTTTTTCTTAATTACTGGTAAAGACAAATCTGCTATTTTACCTGGAAATATACACTTCTCTAAATTCAAAATTTTAGAAAAAATGTATAAGAACATGACTTTTCATGCAACATGTATAAAATGCTTACCATCCTGCATGCAGACCCTGCACTATTTTCATGATGGGATCAGCAAGCAGACTTTACTCCTGGCAATAACATTGTTGTAAATTTGGTCTGGTCACACTCAAGAATTTGGTGAACTGAAATTAAACTGAAAGCTAATTGTTTATAGTCATAATGGCTGTTTGGATCCAGGACAATTTCTATATCATCGGTTCCTACCAAACTAGGTAACACTTGTTTATTCCAGAAGAGTACCCACTGAAAGAGTGTCAAACACACTTCTCTCACAATAAGCGTTCTCAGTAGCTTAATAGTGAGGTTTTATATGATTTCTCTAAGTCCCTAATTCACTTCTATTGTGAAAAAGTCTGAAGGAGCTTCTAAAAGCTCAAATAAATCATAATACATCAAAATAAAATAAATCAAATAAATACATAGTTGAATACAAAGACCCTCGGCAAATAATTTCTCAAATTAATCCTAAATATTATCTGAAATGAAAAGTATTTTTTGAAAAGTATTCTAGACTTGAAGGTTTCAACAAGCTGACAATAGAGTTAAAACTGCTTCAAGTCCATGAGACATTGTGACTACTAAAAATTTAATTAGATGCAAATTGAGACAAAACAAATGGGTTTTAAACTTCTTTTTTTCCTTCAGAAATAGCAAGAGTTTTTTAAAATCCATATAAGTACCTTGGTACAAGTTCACAGCAACAATATCAAGTTTTGGGTTTCAGGGCTTTTATTAAGAGGGAAAAATATAAGCATAATGCCCTGACTTATAGCTTTGAGCAAAGGAATGACTCAGGTAATTGATCTGCCTTTCACCACTGCAAGGACAAAGAAGCGGCTCATTTTTTTACTCATTTGATAGTGTGCAATAATGGAAGCCCTGATGGCTTAGCTGAGGTGTGTGAGTTAATGCTCTGAGGGCTATGGAAGGTGGCCCAGGCACTTTGGCATAGGTGGTTGTCACAGAATAAAACATCCTCCAAGGGAGTAAATCAGGTCAATTATATATATATATTAAATTATACAGAAATTAACTGATATGTTCTTTCAGGTCCATTATTTATCATTAACTAGCTTGTGGTTTTTGCATTTGAAATACATATTAGATTGAACAAAGATTGTGCAGGAATACATATATTCAGCAGCTATTTATGATGTAGGTGACTGAAGTACAGTCTTATTTTCTGTATCATCAATGTCCTGCTGGGCAATATAAGAAGTGAAGATGAGAAAATGGAAATATGTATATATTTAAGACTGATGTCCCAAAAAGTCATGTTTTCAATGGAGTGTAAATTATCTGAATAAAAGTGAGAATTGAATAAAAATAAGGGTTAAGTTAAATCCATTATTTTTTTTCAATGGGCTGACCTCAAGCCCAAGAAGTTGTCCAAAACTTTTTGTTGAATATAGACTTCCCCTGAGGACAGTCGATTTTATATCAAGCTGAAACTAAGGGACTGAAGTTTTTCAGAGGTTCAGTGAGTTGGTTCTCTTTCCAAGGTTCCTCCTGAAATGGAAGGCTAAAATTTAAACCAGCATATAACTTTTTAAGAATACCCACTATTAGAATAATTTTATGCATTTTAGCATAACAATAGATACAATATGTATGTTTTCATAAAAAGAAGTTGCATTTTTCTTTCATGTGAAAGAAACAAAATAATGCTCTCATATAATGAAAAAGCACTCTGACCTCCCATTAGTTAACCTAGAAGCTTTGCTCTCAAGATTGCTGTAATATGCCAATCAAAAGGTATATCTTTCACAAAGCCTTTTTACCAAGCCAGTTTTTCTGCTGAGAAGTTACTAAAGAGTCATGTATTTTAAAATAAAGCCATATATAGATTTTAACCTGTTTTATCTTTCTCAGTTCACAGGTATGCTGCCCTCAGCTTAAAGAAATTTCAAATATGCTGTTTTGTATACACTGAGTTCCTTCTGCCAAAAGTTTCTGATTCTGGGAAGAGGTCTGCTGCACTCAACTATGTTTGACATTTCTGTTGTCAATTTAGAACTACACAGAGATTGCATAATGGAATTATATATAGATTTCAACACAAAATGGACATTTAGCCTGTCTAGTATGACTTGTGACAGCACACTTGGGATTCAGGTGGGGGATTTTAGCAGAAGGAGGGCTAAGAATCTTCAACAATTCAACATCATTGCAGTCCACTCAGATTGTGACTAACACACTTCTGATTTCCTGCAAAAGAAAACATGAGACTATGGATATACACCATTTTCCATACATTATTCTTGCACGATCCTTAGATGATATCTATATTTGAAGTGACTCCAGTTTGCCAAGACAAATATTGTTTTCTTCAACAGTTCATAATTTCACTACATCCTCATGTCAGACTACAAAACAACATGTCAGACACTCTGATGATTTGACATAAATAATGTCTGACATTCTGGTGATTTGACATAAATAATGTCAAGGGATACAGAATGGTGAGAGACTAGCAGTTATAAAAATATATTCTGAATAACATGAACACATACCTGAAGTTTGCCCACTGTTATTAAACATCAGTGTTGTACAAGCACAAACTGTGGTAGTTTATTTGCATTCTTGCTCTGTTGCATTGTGTTACTTGATATAAAATATAGTAAGCTACTATAATTAAATTGAACCAACATGCTTTAAAATCTGGGCCATAATTTAACCTACCATGATATTCAAGATAAATATTCCTGAAACACAGTGTTAGTATTTTCTGTTCAATATAGCCCCGGAGGCCACACTTAATTCTGATAATGCAAAAAATTATATGCTGGTGTTGAATTTTCTGTTTTCCTCAAATATGTTTAAAAAGTATGTTTGTATAACTGTCTGCGTAGTCCGATCTTTCAGAATTAGCAACCAATGTATGAATACTTTTGTATGTACTTCTTGTTCTGTATTAAGCAATTATCCCCTCATCTCTGATATGTGACACTGTGGATGTCACAGCCTGGTCAGAGAGTGAGAAAACTAGATAAGTTTTCCCAGAATCGGCCTGGGAGACTTCAGGGAGTTGAAGATAAAACAGTGATAGCTTATTATTATAAACAACCTGCAGGTGTTGTTTATCCTATTCTTCACTTTCTTGTTTTTATCAAAGATTGCTTATAAAGGGCCTCTTGTTAATTAGCCAATCAGGTGAAATGTATTAACAGAATTACCAATCAAGTCTCCCTGTAGTGGAACAGTGTATAAAAAGTAGCAGTCTGAAATAAACAGCACTCTATGCCAATTACCCTTTTGGTGAGTCTGTGTCATTTCTTACTCAACAGTGATATGACACTGTAGGTAGCTGGAGGTAGTTTCAAGGAGTAACAAATATTTATTGGACTGCAAAATCCACAAAAAACCTGATGGTGAGTCAGTTTTAGTTAAATTTCCCAGCCCCATTCCCTAGCAAATCTTAAATTCTATTTGAAACGTAAATTAGATAATATCTACAGGAGAATATCAAGTCCTTTACTAAGTTCAAAAAAATATGACTGCATTATTTTCCCCCAGCATAATCTTCAGATCCTTATGAAAACAGAAGTCCTGACCTCTGTGAGAAGGATTGGTCTGTTGACATTTTCAGCCTGTTCAGCAGATTCAGCTGTTGGATTAGTACCTATTTTTCTAGAGTTTGTTCTGAATCATATTTTTAAAAAGGCTGAAATTACCTATCATACATTCACAGTAACACTAAAATTCTTTTCTAGGTATTTAATAATGTTGGAAACAATCTTTTTGCTGTTGTTGTTTGGTTTGTTTTGGATTAGTGACAGAAAGGAGTGGATTTTATTTTATCAGTCCTGGAAATATGTGTAGGTAATCAGAAATTTATTTAACAAAGAATTCTTGCTTTTGGAATATATTTTAATTTAATCTCTGAACATGACTTAATCTCTGACTATCATAAAAAAGATTTAATTTTATTTATGCAGCAAGGAATTGAAGCATAATATAAAGGTATACATATTTTTTTCTAAAAAAGCAGTGACAATAGAAGGAAATTAGTTTTGTGTTCTGTATCAGCAATGGATACATGTGTTCTGAAATTCAGGAATAACATATGTTATCATGGTACAAGGCTTGTAGCAAATAGCTAGTGGAGGCAGTTTCTAAGAAATTATTAAATTCATCAAAAGGGTAGCACATGCTGAAAATTGATTCCTTCAATTACCTTTCATGTGCATCAGAAAAATAAAAGAGCATATGAGTCCTCAAGCTAAAACTCAGAGATATTTGGGCATTTATTGTATATTTCTTAGCCTAAAGTCAGCTTTCAATAGTGTAAGGTTTTCACAGTGTCCTTCTGGACCAAATATCCCTCATACAGAAGGTAATGTTCACAAACATGATGGGCAAACTGCCTGAAGGGCTAGGCACAAAGACTTGGACTAACTGAGGCAACGTTTGGCTGGTGGTTAGTTTCTAGTGGGGATCCTCAGGCATGAGTTTTTGGGCCAACTTTTCCATGTTTTTATCAATGACCTGGACACAGAAGCTGAGTGCACACTAAGTTTGCTGATGGTACTAAACCCACAGGGAGCCACAGATTCCCTTGAAGATAAGGTGGCCTTACAGAGAGACAGGATAGCTTTGAATGCTGGGAATCCTGTGATTTTACAGTTCACTACTTTTTAGTGTTGCCCAGGTGCAATATTCAGAACCAACATAGTAATGGTGAAAACAATGGAAAATATTCAAAGAAGAGTTTCTCGTGCTTTCAAGATACATGCATCTGAAAGTTCATTCCTACATTTCTGAAAAAACAAGATTTCTTTCACAATTACCTGTAAAGAGAAAGTTGAGATTAAAGATTGTATGAATTTAACATATGCATGTAGAGACTAATATTATTTACTTCTTTGTGTCGAAGTTGAATAAATATATAAGCACACCCCCGGTTCTCTTATAGAAAAATAAAAATAAAGAAAAGTAATGATTCTTGTTAATTAACTTCTTTTGAGCTTCCTTTCTTTCCTTTTTATATTGTATGGAAAATTGCATACAACAGGGTTTATCAGTGTTGCATGTATGATTGCATTTTTTCTTGTCAAATCAGAGGCAGATTGTCAGAAGCAGGGAGATGATGCCTTTATAAAGGATGCCTATCACCAGTTCAGCTATTTTACAGAAGATGGAGGTTTTGCTTTTCTGAGACTTGTTCCCATCTCACAGGCATCTCTCTGCAGAGGGTTTTTGAATCTGTTCTGGTTCTGCTACCCATATTCAGAACCTACCTCTTTGTCTTTTGTGGTAGATAGGGTTTAGGTAGCTAGATCCAGGACTCAAACGCTTCCATCTACTGCAGTGCTTAAATTCATGACATGTCTATATCCCCAAAACTCTCAGTCAGGAAACTAAATCCTACTAAAATCCTAGGAAACCAATCCTACTAAAACCAGGATAATTTTTCAGGAGTACATGTCTTGCAGGATTTAACAGATTAAACCTAGAGATAAGAATGACTGGTTGTGAAGTTCTCAGAATACAAATTATTATCATCACAGAGAAGTGTTGTTTATAATTTGCACTGGCTAAATTGTCTGACTGCCTTGAAAAAAGGTATTCCCTAAATATTTCTCATTAGTACAGTTGATGGACGTATTTAAGAGACGCAGATATGCTCCATTCAGGAACATAGCAGTGGCCTTGGCAGTGCCAGATTAATGATTGTACTTGATGATCTTAAAAAGTCTTTTCCAACATAAATGATTCTATATTTCTATGAAAAAGTGAATAAACTTCATGAAGTGTGCATTGGAAAGAGCAGATTCTAATTTCCTCTCTGCCTGATACATCCAGGAGCAAGCCTTGCTCTTAAGCCAAATGAAGCCCTTAAAATTTGCTGTAAATGAAAAATGTTCTAAATCTTCACACAAGTTTTTACTTGTTCCTCTTTTAATTATCCATGAACATATATAATTTTGAAGGCCCTACAGAGTGAGCCAATAAAATGAGATTTACTCTGTTTTTTTTAAATTTACAAAACTTACTGTATAGTAGTTATATTTACTATATAACTTCAACACACAGGAGTCAGTGCTCATCTCTTTTGCAGATGTATTGTACTCCAGAAAAATATATAATAAGCTGGCAAAATATAGAAACATCTTCTTATGACCACTTTAGGGAAGGATCACTTTAAAGAGGACTTTTTCTTTGGTCTAAAACAGGGAGCACAGGAGTATGAATCAACTCTACTCAGTTCCCTACACATTGGATGCCTATTCGAAATTTAAGGTTGGTAAATTGCAATCATTTTAGATAAATATCATCTAGTTAATCTGACTGACTCCAAGAAACAGCCCAAACATAGCTGTGGTTGAAGCAGATCATTGTGTCTGCAGTTTATTCAAGCAGATTAATTTTTGTTGCTCAAAGAGTCTGTCATACCCCAGGGATGTGCTGGAATAGTTTCATTGTAATCAGAGGCTCTGTGCACATGAAGGATTTGTTAAACTCATTCTGATCAGTTCATTAAAAGCTTGAATGCCTTTTGAGATCCTTCTATACTGATTGGATTTCACTCAAAAATTCTAATTCACAATAATAAATATAGAGTAAAAGTTACAATGGGGAAGAAGGAAAAATAATATCAATTTTCCCACAATTTATCTCCTTTGAACAGCACTGTCTCTCCTATGATGTGACTCAACAATTCAAGAGCACTCATAAAAAGGATTTATTATAGGTCCCCATTTTTCTCTTGGGCATATCTTGTATATGTATTTGTATGCAAGAAATATTCACAGAGGATATTATGTCTCAGGGTTTAGAAAGCTCTCAACAAAAAAATTTAAAGCTAGGTTTTCTTTCGTTATTTATACATCTGATTTTCAATGCTTTGAGGTAGGATAAGCTTTCTCAGTAACAGTGAACCAACACCACTACGTTCTATTTTATTTCAAGTGGTTTTATCCCAGAAAAGTTCTATATGATAAAGAATGGGCTGGAAGAGACTTTATCAGTGTCTTGTATCTAAGATGCTATGCAAAATATGTGAGATGTATAGAATCATAATGTTAGCATTTGTGATGATATATTCTGTTCTATATTGTCACTGTTAAGAAGCAAATAAGGTTGCTATAAAAGTAAATGAACCAGAGGGGGAAAAGCATGTTAACCAGAAAAAACAAGTATCTATAACCAGTGATTACATCTTAAAATCATTGACTCAAATACAAAAGTAACATTTAAGCTTCCATTTCAAATTTTTATGCAAGTCAATTAAGTGTTTCATCTGTTTATAGAAGAATATAAATGTGTTGGTCTTCCAGGATCAGACAAAAGTCCCCTTAGCCAACTATTTTTTTAGGGTTCAAGACCTAGGAAAGATGGTGAAAACAAAAAAGTTCACTGTAATATTTCCTCAACGTTTGCCAGTTCCCATAAGGGACATCCTAAAATAGCAAGATATCTGTGCATACATTTATGAACCACATGCAAAATCAAGAAAATTATTGCCTATGGTTTCTATAATAGTCTGGTAATGGGAAATGACACCTGACCCAATGAGGCTTGTGAGTGCTCATTTAGCTGGTGTTAGCGGCACATAAATGCATGGATCTTCTCTCACAAGTGTTCCAGAGCATTATAGGGGTTTGGTGTCTTCCTTTCACTGTTAGCTTGAGCTTTTCAAGTTTACATAACAATCTCATTTGCAAGTTAAATTTTTATTTATTTATGAACTCATAAGGTTAAAAAAATATAACAAGGGATCAGTCTGCTTTGTGTGGACCAGTTTGCAATGACTTCTCTACAGTAATCTAATTTTTCTTATCAGCTTTGCTTCTGGGTGTCCTGCTGTATGTGCAAACAACATCGTGGGAGGTAGTTCCCTTTGGTGACATGATTTTATTACTCCTACTTCTATGCTTTTGAGTTATGATATTTTCATGTATATTTAAACCTAAAAAAAATATGGTTTGGTATAATGTTTTTATTTACAGTGGTCAGATAGTGCATATTTTATTTTATTTCACGGAAACTACTTTAATGTTATCAAGAACAACGGGTTCCAAACAGGCACAGAGAATCTTGTATTCTTCTTTATGACGTGAAGAAGCAATGACTTCTCAGAAAGGAAAAGATGCGTGGGCAAATGTTTCTGGTTTTTGTGACTTTGGCCTTCAGACTACAATTTGGTGCTCTGCTGTTCCTGCTAGACACTGAAACAAAGTGTTTCAGTGTCAAAACAGAGACGAAGTTCAACTGTCTGTCTTGCTGAAATATGTACTGTGAAGCCCTGTGTTGACCAAGGACTAATGGGGCTCTGGGAACTTTTCCAGGGAGGGACAAGTACCATGAGACCGTAGCCTCACGAGGTAGCTCAGTCACCCACGTCCCTCCTCTGGTGTTCAATGGCACCTGCAGCAGAACTGGTTCCTTTTGCACTCCCTCCAGCAGCTCTCACTCCAACAGACCCCACAGAGGTAAAGCATGTGGCAGCTTGTGGATGTCTGCTGGGTCCAGGTCTGCTACAGCAGGAGGATCCCAGAAACCTTTCCCTTTTCTGTCTCTAGACTGAACATTTCCTCAGGAGGACAGTCTGCCAGCCCACACTCACTCAAGAAAGACGGCAGTGTTAAACATCCCTGACACATTTGTTTATTCAGACAGTTTTCTGTTAGGATTTTCCGTGTACAGATTGAGAATGCTGCACAGTCAATCTTTCTGTTGGTTTGCTCCATTTCTGGCAACAACCCTAGCTAATAAAAAGGGATACATACAGAAATTATAAAATAGAGGATGTAGCAAACTTTTTGTGTGCTTAGTTATGTGTGGGGATTCAGTCAGATGTGGAGAACAATATCCACTTTGTAATACATACCTAACACATCCAAAGTTCACTATTATTCTGGTAATGAGTGCTTTCAAATGACCCACTGTCACATACAGTAGCATATGAAACAGTTTTGTGTCTTGAAAGCAGATGACTGACAAGCCGCAGATATACAACAATTCTTTCTTCCCTTGCCCTAACTCCTTGTAGGTTTTTCTTGAAGCTTCATACAGCTCAAAGGTATCACAATTTTTAATGTCATTTTGAATAATATTTCCTTCCTTCCTTCCTTCCTTCCTTCCTTCCTTCCTTCCTTCCTTCCTTCCTTCCTTCCTTCCTTC